>JAODUO010001911.1:15000-47593 GCA_025642075.2 Ridgeia piscesae | reverse complement strand
CAAAATAAACAACGTTTTTAGTAAAACGACTTATTTTCAATATTACGAAGAAGTATGCCACGTATACATATGATTAAAACACACCAAACATGTGTTTCCTAATTATGAAAGACTTTGACTTTTTTGGACCCGGACACCGGGTCCAAAATGTCAGTATGGTCCAAAATAGTCGGAAGTTGGTCCAAAATGGTCGGTTTCGTATAAATATATATATATATATATATATAAATATATATTTTTATATATATATATAAAAAAACTATTTAATACTTTTTACTACCTTTTTTACTACCTTTTTAGAAAGGCTACGTAACATTTCACGAATGAATTTCGTAAAACAAAACCGATAAATCGCACTTGTTCAAGTCGCATTCTTCGGGGTTTCCCTTGCCGCGAGGCGGACATATTTGGTACTACGGGAAAGCACAGTATGTCCACTGTCTGAATTTGTTAGAAGAAATCCCCAATGACGTACATTTTAGCCAATAGTAACGTTTAACAGAGGGACCTTCGTGTAAAGAAACGTCACCAGTTGTCAGGCACAGCTGATAGCGGTCCCCTGATTGGCTTAAGGCTGCGAACGCATGCGCAGTGCTTACGCGGTAGCCGTAAACAAGTAGAATAGATCGGATCGCCGCAACGAAACACTGCTAAATACTTGGATTATGTTGCGATAACCATAATAAAGAACTTGCAAGACATATCTTTGACAATAAGCGCGACTTGGGAGGGGGTTTATAATACATCAAAAGGTGAAATAGAAACAAAAAAGCTGAATTGGGAGTGACAACGCATTCGATCATGTACTTGCGTGACCGCGAATTTCAAATGCGATTTTGTCAGTTTGACGTTTTCCACCCGGGGCATGTTCAGTGAGGAATTGCTGTGCGTGATCTAGTTCCATAATTATTGCACCGTTGGAAAAGCTAATAAATATTCTTTCCGATTGTATTACTAACTCAGTTTGTTTATGTTTGACATGTGACTCATTTCTTTACAACAGACACACACACACACCCACCCACCCACACCCACACACACACACACACACACACACACACACACACACACACACACACACACACACACACACACACAAAACACACACACACACACACACATATATATATATATATATATATATATATATATATATATATATATATATATATATATATATATATATATATATAGCGTGTTTGGCTTGACATTTGTAAATTGATGGCATGACTGCGTCAAACATGTCCAGTTATTATAGCAATGGTTGTTGCGTGCCATCGATTACGTCGATCATTTTATTTCTTCTAGACGAAATATACATATGTATTGATTGAGTTCAGATCACATTTCGTCTGACCATATAATTGCTATATATCACATTTCTTATTGACTATTTCTTCGCAGTTGTCTTCATCTTCACGAATGGAATTAGCATCGTCTCTGATATAGTTTGTTACGTAGTTTTTAGATTCAAAATTTACGTGGTTCATGTGACGGGTAAATTCGTGATCATATTTTCTGTATGGCACCAAATGGTAACTGATATTGTGATATATTACATCGACAACAAAACTGAACAATACTTTTTATAGAAATATCGTCCCACACCGGTTACTCTAAAATACAGTATACATCACTCCACAATTTCATGAAAGCATTGGGTCATTGCTTTTCATGATGACTTTACCATAATGCCTGTGTCGTTTTGCTTCACGCAAGTATAGTAATCAGACTTACGACTTTCACAGTTGACACCAGTGTATCCAGCCCGACATTTGCATGTATAACTGTTCACTCTATCAATGCATGTTCCGCCGTTCCTACATGGATTACTGTTGCATTCAATTATGTCTACGACAAACAATTATATATCAGATGTATGAAATCAATATATAATGCAACACGTAAAAAACCTACATGTGATACGATGACAATTATTGGTTATTTATAAGGATAATATGACTATTTCATTTTTACACTTATCGTGTTTAGTCTATTGTGTATATTGACATCATTGCAACTGAATTGAATCATTCAACTTTAAATATATACAACTTAAAAAATGACAACAAAAGAGTTTCAGAAAAATGACCTCACATTGTTGTCGTCGTGTAAACATATATTACACACTTTCAGGATAGTATGAAACAATGATGTATTCTTAATCGTTATCCAGAAATGTTTAATAAGCTTCACGTCAATATTAGACCATACCTACCAGTTTCACAATTGGTGCCCGTGTATCCAGCAGCGCACTTGCACGTATATCGGTTCACTCTGTTTTGACACGTCCCGCCATGTTGGCACGGGAAACTCTTGCACATCCGTATGACTACAACATCAAACCTTTATTGTTTTAGGAATTACTCATGTACTCATCAGTGACACTAGGTACAGTAGCGACGCTGTTTTCAAGTGAATTAATTAAGGACCATTCTTATATATGTCTACATATAAGGAATCCTTGAAGGTAAACGACCAGGACGGCGGATGCGCAAATAAGAATTGATCGTATTTCAACATTGACCTTCCGGTTTGACGGTTCATGATAAATGATAACAAAAGCTTGTGACAGACATGGCATATTCAGTCGAAGAGAGAACCTTGATATATATATATATATATATATATATATATATATATATATATATATATATTTGCCTTGACATTTGATGAAGTACATTTGTAAATTGATTGCATCACTGCATCAAACATGTCCCGTTATTATAGCAATGGTTGCTGCGACGGTCATGTGCATTCATTTTATTTCTTCTAGACGAAATGTACATAATTATTGATTGAGTTCAGATCACATTCCGTCTGACCATATAATTGCTACATATCACATTTCTTATTGACTATTTCTTCGCAGTTGTCTTCATCATCACAAATGGATTTAGCATCATCACTGACATATTGTGTTTACGTAGTTTTTAGATTCAAAATTTACGTGGTTCATGTGACGTCTAAATTGGTGATCGTATATTCTGTGTGGCAACAAATGGTAACTGATGTTGTGATATATGACATCAACAATAAGACTGAACAATACTTTTCAGAGAAATATCGTCCCACACCGGTTGCTCTAAAATACAATTGCCATCTCTCCACAATTTCATGAAAGAAATGGGTCATTGTCTTTCGGGATGTCTTTACCATAATGTCTGTGACGTTTTGCTTCAAGAAAGTATAATAATCAGACTTACGACTTTCACAGTTGACACCAGTGTATCCAGGACGGCATTTACATGTATATCTGTTCACTCTATCAGTGCACGTTCCGCCGTTCATACACGGATTACTGTTGCATTCGATTATATCTACGACATACCATTACATATCAGATGTATTAAGTGAATATTTAATGCAACACGTACAAATGTATATGTGGCTGATGTGATACGATGAAAAATATTGGTTATTTATAAGGTTAATATGACTATTTCATTTTTACACTTCTCGTGTTTAGTATTTTGTGTATATTGGCATCATTCAAGCGGAATTGAATCATTCAACTTTAAATATATACTACTTAAGAAATGACAACAAAAGAGTTTCAGAAAAATGACCTCACATTGTTGTCATCGTGTAAATATATTTTACAATATTACACACTTTCAGCATAATACGAAACAAGTATATATTCTTAATCGTTATACAGAAATACTCAATACGTTTCTCGTCAGTATAATACCCGTCATACCAGTTTCACAATTGGTTCCAGTGTATCCAGCAGCGCACTTGCATGTATATCGGTTCACTCCGTCTCGACACGTCCCGCCATGTTGGCACGGGAAACTCCAGCACATCCGTATGACTACAGATATATATATATATATATATATATATATATATATATATATATATATATATATATATATATATATAGATTGTTACGTTTTTTTTAGATTCACAATTTACGTGGTTCATGTGACGACTAAATTCGTGATCATATTTTCTGTATGACACCAAATGGTAACTGATTTTGTGATATATAATATCAACAATAAGACTGAACAATACTTTTATAGGTAAATATCTTCCGACACCGGTTACTATAAAATACAGGTGACATCACTCCACACTTTCTTTAAAGAAATGGTTCATTGTATTTCATGATGACTTTACCATAATGCCTGTGTTGTGTTGTTTTGTTGTGTTGTTTTGATTGACGCATGTATACAAATCAGACTTACGACTTTCACAGTTGACACCAGTGTATCCAGCACGACATTTGCATGTATATCTGTTCACCCTATCAATGCATGTTCCGCCGTTCCTACATGGATTACTGTTGCATTCGATTATGTCTACGACAAACAATTACATATCTGATGTATGAAAGTATATATAATGCAACACGTAAAAAACCTATATGTGGCTGATATGATACGATGGCAATTATTGGTTATTTATAAGGATATTATGACTAATATATTTGTTACACTTATCGTGTTTAGTCTTTTATGTACATTGTCATCATTGAAACTGAATTGAATCATCCAACTTTACATAAATACAACTTGAAAATGACAACAAGAGTTTCAATAAACATGACCTCAAATTGTAGTCATCGTGTAAATATATTTTACAACCCTACACTCTTTCAGGATAGTATGAAACAATTACGTATTCTTAATTGTTATACATGAATGTTTAACTCGCTTCAATTCATGATTCGACCACACATACCAGTTTCACAATTGGTGCCTGTGTACCCAGCAGCGCACTTGCACGTATATCGATTCAGTCTGTTTTGGCACGTCCCGCCATGTTGGCACGGGAAACTCCTGCACATCCGTATCACTACAACATTAAACATTTATTTTTAGGAATTACTCATGTACTGATCAGTGACCACGTATTGTAGCAACGCTGTTTTCATTTGAATTAATTAATGATCATCCTTAAACATGTCTACATACAAGGAATGGTTGAAGGGAAGGCACCAAAACGGCGGAAGCGCATATAATAATTGGTCATCTTTCAATAATGACCTTTCGGTTTGGCGGGAGATGATAACAGAAGCCTGTGACATACCTGGCATATTCAATCGAAGAGAGAAAAAGCTATTACTAAATCAATTATATTTTTGGTATATACGCTAAATTATATTGTGAATATATATATATATATATATATATATATATATATATATATATATATTATTATATATATATATATATATATATATATATATATATATATATTGATATAATAATATAAGTAGAAATTTTTAGGACGCATGGGAAACCTTTCTATCTAATTCTACGGAGATATGATCAGCTTCGCGATTGTATGCATTGACTAAAATTTTATAATTTTGTTTTGTTTTGTTCAGTTTTCGGTACTTTTTCTCAAATATTCCAAGTATTTAATTTTAGCTTCCAAAAGTTTTTTGAGATACGAAATGGTGAATGAATACTTTTCCAAAAATAAAATAATTGCATCATTGTATTCTAAGTGTAATTCCCGTAGGAATGTAAGCTCACATTGTACATAACAAATATAATAGTGAATAAAAACAATAATAAACATTGCTCCCTAAGGGTCGTGATTGCTAGCGCAAGTGTATAGTAAAACATAATATACATGTACTAAACAACTTATAAATAAATTGCGTAATGCGTTAAAATATATTGAATAAAAACATTGCATAACAAAACAAATATACTGAATAAATAAAAAAAACGTATATTACAATAACAATAATTATAAATATATAAATTATAAAACAAGATAAATAGTATTATATATATATATATATATATATATATATATATATATACAAAAGAAAAGTTTTGTAAAATTGTTCATTGAATCGTGCGTCACTGTTTTCTAGTTAAAAAATTGATGCATACATGTCGTCTTATACGCGCAGAGAAAGAGGGAGAGTTCGAATTTCCAACATGTGTGCCCCATTTACAGCAATTGAGTTCTTGAAAGCACTGGTTCATGCTTTAATGACATACAAGTCCCCTCTTTCATTTGACGGGGTTGTTCTGGTCGAAATGTTTGATATCGGTGTGAACAACGCACACTGGTGCCAAACCAACCGTTCACTGCTTTATACACCAACTGCGACTGTGTGTATTTGACGCACTCCGCTAGTGGCAGATAGTTTAATTGTTCCAACAGTGGATCATTTGGAGCCCGGTATTCAGATTATATTATTTTCCTCGCAGCACATCATTGGAGTTTATAGATGCGATCTGATATTGTTGCATTGCCCTATAGTGTGATGCAGTAGTCCATATGGGGTAGAATGTAGCTGCTGTAGAAGGTTTTCCTTGCACTGTATTGAACGTATCCTTTTTTCCTGTACAGACGTGTGAATTTTCCGGCAATCGTGTTGTGTATAGTTTGTATATGGGCCTTCAACGTGAGGAAATTATCAATAATAAGACCACGTAGCCTCTCAATTTCGACCATTTGGAGTTTATCTCCCTTGATGCTATCGTCCGTTTTGTCGAGGTTTTGCCATTTTTGCCGGGTCGTGACGATCATGATCTTAATTTTTTCTCAACACTGATGGCCATCCTATTTTCGTCACACCAATTGTATATTTCCTGTAGGTCGTTGTTTAGCTTTAGTTCGATATCCTTTACGTGCTTCCCGCAGGCACTGATGGTGGAATCGTCAGCGTACATGTCCACATTGCTTATTGTTATTGTGCTTATGGGCATGTCGTTCATAAATACAATAAAGAACAGTGGTCCCAAATAGAGCCTTAAGGGACTCCCGTTATTTCAGATTGCACCGACTGTTTGCTCTTGAACAAAACAAACTGTTTGCGCACTGACAGGTATGAAGAGACCCATCGCACCAATTGTTGTGAATATCGATATATCGTCAATTTATCCAGCAAAATGGTGTAGTTCACAATATCAAAGGCTTCAAGCAGGTCTAGCAGCACTACACCATTTACAAGTCCTTTTTCAATCGCCGACACCCACTTATGCACCAATATTGGTTCAGTGCTGTCTCAGAAACCAGATTGACCGTCATGCAGCATGTTGTGAGATATGAGATAGGTATACAGGCTGTGAGGTACGAGTCTCTCCAATTTCTTGCTGAGATCACACAAACTGATATAAGTCGATAATTGCCCTTGTTTTCAGTAGGCCCCTTCTTGTGTAACGGGGTAATTTTCACAAGTTTCCCCAACGTTGGAAAATGTCCACTCACAATGCTTTTGTTACTGAGTGTTGTGGCGGACACTGTGAGGGCAGGCGCAGCTGCTTTCAACAATCTAGCACTGATTTTGTTGGTTCCTGTGGATTTGTCAGAACGGAGGGCCATGAGTGTTCTGTACACCGTGTGCTGTTTTAGTTAAGGTATCGATAATGATGTATCCAGCTTGACCGTGACAACTGTTTGAGCGGTGTGTGTTGTTGTTGTCGGCTGTCACTAGTGTATTGACAGGCTATGTTTGTGAAGTATTCCTTGAAGGTACTTGCAATGTTTTCAGGTTCTGTGATTTCTTGTTCACCATCCCTGATGATGCTTGGCGTTCATGTGACATCACGAGGACACATTAAACGCAAATGCGCCCACAGTTGACGTGGCAGATCCTAAGATCCTATGATGTACCTCTTAAAATTGTGTAGGTAATAGAGACGTTTTACAACTACTTTGAATGCAGCGTAATTCTCAGTAATGGATCCTCTGTGTGGTTCGCATTGAAATTTGGTGTTAGACAGGGATGTATCCTCTCGCCCATCCTCTTCTTGGTCGTCATCAACTGGGTTATGCGGAACTCGACTTTGCATTTCTGACAGTAAAGCTTACCCACTTGCAGGAAAACACTGAATGGTCAGCCAGCTGTGCAAAGCAAACTGGGCTTACCGTCAGCACAACCAATACGCAAGTGATGTGTATCTATACAAACAGAAAATTTGCACTTGTGTCGGTTAACTCTATCTCTACATCTCCCTCTATGCAGGCATGGCTTGCTCGCACACTCGTTTACGTCTAAAACAAAAAGGGAAACAAAAGTGAATGTTTTGATCAAACGGGCTAAAAACTAACCACTTCCAAAAACAAATGACGTAGTCGAGTATTCTTGGTCGGCGTGAACTGTGCTTGCATATTATCATCACTTCCTTCCTGACATAACCATTAAAATATCCACCAACAGCCGCCAAACATATGTTCGCATTTCTTACATACACTACATTAATAACAAACATAACTTGAAAATCTCTAACGAAGACAATTCACAAACGAAACAACCAAATCTCAACGGACGGCAACTCGACAACTTCGGTTGTGTGTGTATATATATATATATATATATATATATATATATATATATATATATATATATATATATATATATATATATATATATATATATATATATATATATATATATATATATATATATATATATATACACTCATACGTTCCCCGAGCCCAGTAAGACTTGCCAAAGATGACGGACACCGAAGTTCGCGAGTGGGCGACGGCGCACAATATTACCGCTAAAACCGTCGACCTCCTTGTCAAAGACGGCTTCAGTTCAATGGATGCTTTAGAACTGCTCGACAAGGAGGATTTGTTACAGTCTAAAATACCGCGCGGCCAGCAGAAACTTCTGCTGAAGGCCTTGAAGCCCAGGCAAGCGACGGAGTCAGAGCAGACGACAGATCAGACGGCGGAAGTCACCGAGGCAACAACGGCGCCGACGGCCACGTGCGAGGATGGCGCAACAGCCCCGGCGCGGGACCAGGCAGCGGGCGCGGGACCAGCCAGCGAGACTGAACGCGATGTATACACTCAACTGATGTGCGAACATTTGCGGACTATGCAAGGTGCGACAGCCACAACGCCGACACCGCAACCAGTCGCAGGGCGCGGACACACGCGAGCAGCAACCGTGACGGCATCACGCTTTGAACATTGCGCAACAATGCCAGGATTGTGGCAAGATCCACAAGTCCACTTGGTATCATCCGCGACTGGTAGGTCTTGTAATGTTCACTATGATGTCGTAGACTTCATGGCCAAAGACACAGTAGAGGAGGAGGTTGTTGCGGGCACCCAGGAGGGCAGGCAAATTATCGTAAAGTCCGGGGTAAAACCTAAACTTGAAGCCATAACACTGTCCCAGTTGTCAGTTGCGAACCTGACAATTATGTACAGGCTGTTAGGCGAGGGGAAGTTGGGGGATGAGGGAGTGATCGACTATTTGTCTTACAGTACAAAGATCTATCAACTAACTCAGAAGTATGAGAATGTGTCAGTGTATTTTTATGACCGGGAGTACAGGAAGCGGCAAGCCAGTCATAACTTTAGGTGGGGAACTGACATCCCACATCTGCATACAATGCAGCTTACTCCACGAGCCCCCCGCAACAACGCCCCCCCCCCACCTAATCATGTCAGGTCAGGGCAGCGTCCAGGACCAGTGACGGTTGATGGCAGGGCAATCTGCAAAATGTTTAACACAAGCAGAGATTGTAGCTATGTAGATTGTAAGTTTGGCCATGCCTGCTCGTTCAAAGGGTGTACTCAAACACACCCTGCCACGTCACATCATCAGGGACTAAGTCAAACATATAGCTATCCTAGATAGGAAATTCCGGCAGTGAGTCCCAGGCCAAGACTAAATCTTGGGGTATGGTGAACATAATTAGCAGATGACGCAGATCGGGAATTGTTGTTAAGTGGGCTGAAATATGGGTTTGACATTGTTGACAGTGATGTCCAGGTTGTACCAGTCGAGGTTGAAAATCATCCGTCTGCCAGACCAGGATCCCCAAATTACTTAGCAATCAAGCAGCAAGTTCTCCATGAAATATCTGAGGGAAATTACATTGTGTGTGACAGCAAGCCAAATTGTATAAGCCCTTTAGGTGCCATCCCGAAATCTACAGGCGGCATACGGCTTATTCATGATTGCAGCCGACCCTCGGGTAATTCCTTAAACGACTATGCAACTTTAGAGTTTTCAAAAAAGGTTTCAAGCTATTGATGACGCCACCTTCCTGCTACAGCATGGCTATTACGTGGCCATGATTGTTTTAAAATCAGCTTACATGTCGGTGTCAATAAGTGCAGAAAGTCAACAGTTTACGGGATTAAAATTTGTACTTAATAATCAAGTAGTATATCTGCGTGATACTAAGTTGCCCTTTGGTTCAAGACTGGCACCTGGTATATTTCACCGCTTAACACAGGCAGTCAAGCGGATGATGATTAGGCGGGGCTTTACTGCGGTAGTAGTGTATCTGGATGATTTCTTCATTTGTACACCGACCTTGAATGAATGTATTGTCGCAATGAATACCTTAGTGGCATTATTGCGACGTTTGGGTTTTTCTATTAACTGGGATAATGTGATTGATCCCACTCGTTGTCTTACCTTCTTAGGTATTGAAATTGATACAGCAACTATGGTTAAGCGTCTGCCTTCAGAAAAAGTGTGGTCTACGGCGGGAGAGTATTCGTCCGGCGAATGTTAGCCGCAATGTGTACATTACGGTCTGCAAATCACAAATGTGACTAGATATCCGAAGGGACATTTAGTGGTGGAAGGATTTTATGCATTCTTTCAATGGCATGTCGCTTATTATAAATAAGGTTCCAGATGTTATTGTACATACAGATGCATGTGTTGTAGTGGCAGGCGGTTACTGCGAGGGCGACTATTTTTACTGTAACTGGTCGGTAGATTTGCCCGCGGTTCAGGACAGTCACATCAACTTTAAAGAATTGGCGGTGGTTGTGTTAGCAGCACAAAGATGGGGCCATTGTGGGCCAACAAACACGTCGTGGTTTTGTCAGACAACAGTACAACAGTGGCGTGTATTAATCGTGGTTCATCACGCAGCGTTCTGCTAATGAAATATCTCAGACATATCTTTTGGCTGTCAGCTGTGTTTAACTTCCACTTGAAAGCGGTCCATGTTCTAGGAGAAGATAATGTCTTAGCAGATAGAATATATCGGCTGCATGAACCCGAGGCTAGGCAATATCTGACTATATTGTTAGCACTGTCACCGTTATCGTGGCACATTGTCCCATAATGTTTTTTTTTGTATATTGTGGACAGATCCTGGGTTTCTGGACTCACTAGATGACAAGGTCCGTTGTCTACAAGAACAGGTCTTTGCTCCCAGTACGCGTGTTACATATGCTTCTCAACGTAAGCTGTATCAGCACTTCTGTGTATTAGGGGGCATTAACCCAGTACCACTGTCACATGACAACGCTTGTCGATATATAGCATCTTATCTCAAACATTGGCTTACACTTCTATTAAGCAATACATAAATGTTGTTCGTATAATGCATCTGGAAGCAGGTCATGCAAACCCCTTTCAGAGCTCTTGGCACATAGACATGCTGCTCAAAGATACAAAAAGAGTATTAGGGACTGCACATAAACAGAAGCTGTCCATAACTCCAGCTATCGTTCGCCAGTTGTTTAAGCAGATAGACTTCACCTTGCCACTGGAAGTAACCTTTTGGGCAGCTTGCTTATTAGCATTGTTCTCCTTCTTTCGGAAATCCAATATTTTGGTAAAAAGCATTACGTCGTTTGACTCAAATTTACACTTATATCGCCGAGATGCTACTTTTACTGAGGACGGAGTTAGCTTAGCTGTGCGGTGGTGGAAGACAATCCAGTACCGGCAGCGCATATTGCACATTCCTCTTCCTCGTATCCCAGGCCCCCCTGTGTCCAGCACAGACACTAATCCTTGCCTTAAGTATAATTCTCCGCCATCAGCCCCACTCTTCACTTATCCCACGCGCAATGGCTGGCTCCCATTGACAGTGCAAGTCTTCCAGGATAAGCTTCACAAATACTTGGGAAAGTTGAATTTAAATCCCTCAGATTATTCAGGGCATAGTTTTCGACGAGGGGGGGCATCCTTTGCCTTAGAATGTGGGCTTCCATCAGAAGTCATCAAGGCACAGGGGACTAGGCTATGAGAATTACATTAATCCCTCATGG
Source organism: Ridgeia piscesae (assembly GCA_025642075.2). Taxonomy (NCBI): domain Eukaryota; kingdom Metazoa; phylum Annelida; class Polychaeta; order Sabellida; family Siboglinidae; genus Ridgeia; species Ridgeia piscesae. Next base: position 35,626 of record JAODUO010001911.1, on the reverse strand, counting down.
GAAATGAGTAAACACGTTGCAGCTACACTTAGGAGATATATACAGTAATACACTCTACATACTACCAGGGTTTGGGTGTGTTCTGGGAGTTTGCATTGTTATGTGGCGATTGTCTGTATACTTGCACATGCATACTACGTATGGTGATTATTTGAACATGTCGTTATTGAATAACATTAAAACAATGCAGATCTACAAGTTCACCCACAACCCTGTCTTACTCTTATTAGTTCACTAACCTGACCGAATGTCAGGACGATTTATTACCAACAGGTGGTGGAAACGTGGTTTTCTTTGGCATTTCTATGTATTTTGTTATTCACCAGGCTACTCAGAATCTTAATTATGGCCCAGTCATGCAAAGCCAGGGTCATCAGTCAATGTATGTAGGCACGGCTCTGTTTATACTGTGGTTTCCTGTTTTGGTGTTTCGCAATCTGGTTTGGTGTTTCCCAATCGGCCCACGGTCCTATTTAAACTGGTGTTTGGCGGCAAATTTGTTTACTGAAATTGAATACATGCTTTTCTTTAAAGGTCAACAAGAAACTGAACAAAGCTTACTACCACTAGTTCAACAAGTTAATATGCTATACAGGACAGTTGTATTTGTGGACAAGATTATACAACCATAAGCCGTGCAAGATGCTGCATATTAAATGTCAAGTATTTGAATGTCTACCAAGTGAAGTGATCCCAGTTGTACTGTGTGTTGCATCATGACAGACTCCGCAGCACTGGTGGTGTGTACATTGGCTTCCAAGCCGGTCAGACTGACTAGAGACCAATGCAGAATGCAGAGTGCTTGACATGCGAATATGGTGAAGCCTGACTAGCTTTGCAGTTGGTGATGGAACGGTGGATGCCATGGTCTGTTAAACATGGCATAACCCTTTGGTCAACCTCTCTCGACACTGTTAGACAGGTTCGACATTCTTTAGTGAACTACATCAGCTTGGATATCGATGACATTGTGTGAGTTCACTCTCTTTGATGATACTGCATACCAGCTTCCTGGCATTTCGCTGTACATCCGCATCTGCCTATACAAGAAACAAAGTGACAATTAACATGGCTCTGACATGCATGATATGTTATATGTGACGACACACTTAGCCAAAGTCAAAACCATGGTAATATAATTGTTTTATTAATGTTATAAAATGTGCATGCCCACATGTTATATATACATTACTCAGACCTGTTATATTGAACATTTCTACTAATGTGGGAAACATTCTGAAATTAATATGTGAAAATACTAATTGTACAAAAGAAAAGTATTCACCACTATCTCTAGCAAGTACTCTTCATTGAATTGAGTAAACATATCGCAATTGCACATGTAACTCTCAGCCACATGACAAGGACCCTGACTAGTTTAGCCACTGTTTAGGTGTAAAGATACATAGCATTAAATATATATAAACAATTATATATACTGTTTTTTAAATAAAGTATAATCTAGTTACTTTATGTAATATATTTATTATTTCTAAAGCACAATATCCAACATGGTCAAAGTGTTGTACATAATGTTACTATATGTACATAGTATGTATATGATATATATTTACAACATGTTTCTGTAACAATTGGGTGTGTGTTATGGGTGAACTCTTTGCAAAAGTAAATTTCCAGAAATATGTTTTAGTACGACAATTCTTTCATAATATTGAACAATTTTTCCATGACATGTATGACATGTATCACTAAGCACATGTTTGCTAAAGCTAATGTATTATCTGTGAAAGGCATAATTTGAAAGCCTAATGAATGGAATTCATGTTTTTGAACTAATTAGTATTTGATATACCATGTGCTGGATGCCAGAGATGGAGTGAGTACAATACAAATGTAGTCGAGTACGAGTGCGATTACTTTGAATATGCATGAGTACGAGTACTCAGAAAACAAGTGTACTCGAGTGCGAGTACGATTACTTTACAATGTACTCGAGAACGAGTACGATTACATTAGAATGTAATCGTACTCGAGTACATTTGTTTTCTGAGTACTCGTACTCGTAATCATGATTACTTTCATGATTACTTTAATGAATATCCTGTTTCTAACATAAAGGCGACTTTCATGGAATCCCTAGGTGTCATTCTTGTTCTGTTGTTGTGTCACTAATGTTCTAACTAATTACTGCTATCCACTATCCAGGTGTTATTATTATTATTAATTAGACGACTTTCTCAGGTATTGGATGAATCATTTAATGCTGGATTAATAATTTAATTTATGGCTTCTGAAACAAATACAAATAGGAGGCATTTAATAATTTCAAATACACATGATCAAATACATTACAATAAAAATACTTAAAAACCAGGGGTGCATATTCAAGAGTATCCAATTCAAATATGTAGTAGATCAGATGGGGGGCAAATACATTTGTATTTGAAAGTATTTAAATATTTGTTTTAAGTATTTATATTTGATGCTTAAGAATTAAAAGTATTTGTATGTAAATACTTTCCTAAAGTATTTGACTTTTTCAAATATTTTTTTCAAATACATTGTCAGTATCAACATTTCTTTTTCACTGTCACATGTAATGCCTGCCAAACTGATTACCTTAATGTACTGCAACTTCACCCAACAGTGCTAATTACTGTATGACATATATCAATAAGCCAGAGATGGAGTAATCGTACTCGTGTACTCGTACTCATACTCGAGTACGAGTGCTTTTTCAGTACTCGTACTCGTACTCGAGTACGAAGGAAAGTAATCGTTCTCGTATTCGAGTACATTACCAAAGTATTCGTACTCACGATTACTTCTCACGATTAATTTTTTTTCATATGAACAGTTGCAAGCAAATATATTAGACATATAAAATGGCAATATTAGAAGTAATCTAATAAATGTAATAGTAATCAAGGTATTCATTTTATATTACTGTTAAGCATTTCAGTTAAATATTCAGTCAGATTTCCCTAATTAATACCTTCTCTTCACAGAGAAGCAGCATCTCCTCACCCTCCTGCTTAGTACAAAGTTATATTGTGACAGTCCCTGGGAAGCACTGCAGGAGATAAGCATCCCCTAACATCTTGCTTTGTAATTTTAGAAGCCAGGCCACAGCCCCACCTGTACTGTTTGCTCTGTCAGTATGGTGTGAATGACTGGTCATATTTCCAACATCCAGAATCCTGACTGGGTCTGGGCGGTTAGCTGCTAAATCCCTGTCTATTATGTTTAATTAAGTGCAAACTGTAAACCTGTCTAAATCCACAACTATTCTGGGGTTAAATACATTGCAATGTATTTAAATACAAATATTCTTGAGGGATTACAAATACAATTACAAATACTTTTGAATACATTGAAAAGTATTTCAAATACTTTTTCATATATTTTTCAAATACTTTTCATTTTGTATTACTATGTAGGTAAAAGAAAAACAACGCATATATTGAGACATCTAGTTTATAGGCATAATTAGTGTTTTGCTCATATGATGACAGGCATACCAGTGCTAGGGAGTATTGTTATTGCTGACTGCATCACAGTGACAACTGACTGAAAGAGGTATAGGCCAAAATATAGTTTTTGTATGTTAAGCCAGGAGGTCCATAATAATATAATGTCCATGTTGCCCTCAGAAGAGACACTCCTAATCATTGCTAAGATGTTGTGAGGAAGGCTCAACTTGAAAGTCAGCTAGGAAACCAGAATAACCTGGTGCCAAATTGAAGCCTGAATAGAGAACAAAAGGGGATATTGACCTATGGTCAACCACCCTCTGGCTTGTTTCTTCATCAGTAATTAGCACTGTTGGGTGAAGTTGCAGTGCATTAAGGTAATCAGTTTGGCAGGCATTACATGTGACAGTGAAAAAAATGTTGATACTGACAATGTATTTGAAAACATTTGAAAAAGCCAAATACTTTAGGAAAGTATTTAAATACAAATACTTTTAATTCCTAAACATAAAATACAAATGTATACTTAAAAAAGTATTTAAATACTTTCAAATACAAATGTATTTGACCCCATGTCTGGACGCATCTGATGTACTACATATTTAAATTGGATACTCTTGAATATGCCCCCCCTGGTTTTGAAGTGTTGTTGTTGTAATGTATTTGATCATATGTATTTGAAATTCTTAAATGCCTCCTATTTGTATTTGATTCAGAAACCATAAATTAAATTATTAATCCAGCATTAAATGATTCATCCAATACCTGAGAAAGTCGTCTAATTATTAATAATAATAACACCTGGATAGTGGATAGCATTAATCAGTTAGAACATTAGTGACACAAAACAGAACAAGAATGACACCTAGGGATTCCATGAAAGTCGCCTTTATGTTAGAAACAGGATATTCATTAAAGTAATCATGAAAGTAATCATGATTACATTCTAAAGTAATCGTGTATATTGTAAAGTAATCGTACTCGAGTACATTTGTTTTCTGAGTACTCGTACTCCTGCATGTTCATATCGTACTCATACTCGAGTACATTTGTACTGTACTCACTCCATCTCTGCACTAAGCACATGCTTGCTAAAGCTAATGTATTCTCTGTGAAAGGCATAATTTGAAAGCCTAATGAATGGATTCATGTTTTTGAACTAAGTAGTATTTGATATACCATGTTCTGGATCCTCGATGATACGAATATTTATAAAAATAACTCTTTTTTACATTTACCTAAAACGTTTTCAATTTTCTTATTGCTGCTTTGCTTGTTATCTGATGAAATAAATACATTATATCAAGTGCAGTGATTGTACCTGTAGTTATACTTATATTATGCTTGCCATTATTTATTAGTCAATTTCATGAATTAATTTTTGTAAAACGTTTTTACTTTCTGATATATTTACTTATATACAATTTAACAAATACACCCACCCATTAATACAGACAAATAAAATATCACATAGAGGTTCAGATTCAGAAATCGTCTTGAGGGCACAAAAACCTCTACTGGCCTTTGAACCAAATTGTGTGGTCTACATTTTTATCGATACCGCATAGCTTCAGCTTCCACTGTCTCATCTGGAGTGGTGATATCGGAAAATGCCACAACTTATTATTATCACTTAAACTGGGTCATATTTCAAACAATATTGAGGCACATTAGCATTGACCTATTATAAAAAGTTTGCAGGCATACCAAATTCCTATAATGTAGGAGGCACATCCACAGGGCCCCAGGCCCGTTGGATTCACGAATGACATACATATGTACAATTTTTATAAAAGGTTTGTTGAGAGAGTAAATTAATGTATATTACAACACTCATTTACCTGAGGTGATGAGCTTTTCCGCATGCCCTATGGTGATGATACCTCAAGTTCTGAAAATGTTAATCAATTCAAAGTAGCACTCAATACACACCTGTTAACAGATTATTATTTTGACACTCTGTGATCACAGTTAATTAGTCAACTATTCCTACATTTATTTTAAGTTATTTATTATTTTAATTACTATATATATTTTTAATACAGTGTGTGCCAATTTAAGTCGGTATTTTAAAGTATTATATTTGTTTTATTAGCATACCACATTTTATCAAAGTAGTATTGTGTTAACTTTTTAGTATTATATATATATATATATATATATATATATATATATATTATATATATATATATATTTATTTATATATATATATTATTAATATGTATTTTATATCATTATTTTAGGATTAATCATTGTAAAGCGCCCCAGATCAATTATTTGGATGGGGCATAGCTTTACAATGATTAATCCTAAAATAATGATAATAAAAATACATATTAATAATATATATATATATATATAATACTAAAAAGTTAACACAATACTACTTTGATAAAATGTGGATATGCTAATAAAACAAATATAATACTTTAAAATACCGACTTAAATTGGCACACACATTATTATTATTATTACTTGAAAAACTTGCAATGTAATGAACGATCGTCTTCCAAATGCAAGCAATATCTTGTTATATTATTATATTAATGTTAATAATAAATTAAAATAATATGTATATACCTATTTTTATGTATTAAATTATCATCATTGCTTAATGTAGTAAATTATTATTATAACTATAATATTATACTATTGCCATTATGAATAAGTAAAACGAAGGCCTAAGTACAACTGCTACGGATCACTTATAATGCATTTACAGTATATACCTATAGCTACTATTAGGCTAATTAAGCCTAGTTAATCTTAGGCTTATAATATTAACCTGCTACATACCATATGTGACATAAACATTACATAGTTACAGTATTATAATCAATCAATGACATGTCGTAGTCATCTAAGTATAGGCCATAGTCTATGCCTGGCGTAGTCACACTCGTAGCATAGCCATACCTTGGTATTTTGTGGAACCATAGCATTGGCTGAATAACTAGGCGCTAAGGTTGAAGGTAAACAATAACATAAATTTAATATTTAAAAAAAACAGGAATATCAATGACGTATACTCATATGCCTAAATATATATATATATATACGTGATTATAGCTGAGCAACTCGTAATTACTAACCTATCTGGAAGAACATCTGTGCGAACGCTGCATGTTGACTGTAGTCAGTGCCAGTTCGCCGGCCCACGGGCACGGTGTACGTAGCTTGCAAAGCCAGGGCACTGTGACTGTCACTGTTCCGAAGTCATGCTATTCACTGCTTAGTTCCATATTCTTTCCCAATCATGCGTCGATGCTGTTTTTGTCTGCTTAATTTGCCGTGTTGGAGGCATATAAAAATCATGTGTGTGCCTAAACTCGCTGTTCCTAAGCGTAAACAACTCGACAGGATAAAGGTCAATCTCGCCACCCAAGTCTCGTTCGCGTGAAGACTAAAGCGTATTCCGCTCAAATCTCCATTTCCATAGTTAGGTTCGAAATCATTCCTATTTATTTTATTAATTTCAGAAAAAAAGTAACATGTTTGCATAAAACATCTAAGCAATCATTGGGGGTATTTGATACCTCCGCTGTTTGTGAAATCGCTAAGAGCAAACGATTTTGACGCGAATGAGTGGAGGGAGCAGTTTTAAGCTCCCACCCTTCCTTTATTGCCTGTTTTCCGTATGTTTGTAGTTCTATTATTGTATAATTAATTTATTGTGTAAATGTTAGTAGGTTTAGTCTGACTTGTAGATCAAGGAGTTTGCATTGTTATGTGGAGATTGTCTTTACACTTGCACATGTATACTATGTATGGTGATTATTTGAATATGTCGTTATTGAATATCAATGAAGATCTACAAGTTCACCCACAACCCTGTCTTACTCTTATTTGTTCACTAACCTTACCGAGTGTCAAGGCGTTTTATTTCTAACACAGTGATTAATTATGTGGACTGTTTTATTAAATAGCAATTGTAAATGTTGCAAGTATACTGGTAAAGTCATGAACACATGCTCAAAGTACAGTTTAAAGTTACGCAGTTTCGTCGTATCTTAAACATAAAAAATATTTAATTTCTTAAACAACGGATCAGTATGTGCATTATATTTCGCTAAACATGTCAGCTTTATCAGTCGGCAAAAACATGGCGTTCAGTTTGTTTATTTAATACCAGTCATCATAAATATACGTATTGCTACATACAATACAACACACTGACAGGCGATAATTTGAAATATAAATACAAAATCAAGCATTTAAAAAACAAAGGTCACTAATTGGATTCACACATACTTGTTTCACAACGGAATCCAGTGTAGCCGGCAACACATTTGCACTTGTATCGGTTAACTCCATCTATACATCTCCCTCTATGAAGGCATGGCTTGCTCGCACACTCATTTATGTCTAAAAGAAAATTTAAATAATTCAGATCAATTGATTGGGAAACAAAAGTCAATATTTTAATCATACGGGCAACCTTAATGAAAGTAACAACTTCCAAAAACAAATGACGAAGTCGAGTCTTCTTGGTCGGCGTGAACAGTGCATGCATAGTATCATCAGTTACTTCCTGCCCTGACAATTAAAATATCAATCAACTGTTGCCAAACATCAGCTCATATTTCTTACATATATATATATGTACATACACTACATTAAACAAAAAGAACTTGCATTTCTCTAATGAAGACAAATCACAAACGAAACGCCCAAATCTCAACGGACGTCAACTCATAAACTCTTGTTGTGTGTGTATATATATATATATATATATATATATATATATATATATATATATATATATATATATACTCATATACCTATGCATGTAGACTCACATACAATCACACATACTCACGCACGATAATACACACACACAAACCCACATAATCTTAAATTATTTACAACGAACGGCTTTTGAAAACAGGTGTCTTTCCTTTGTAATTATGCCTCCATATATTGAAATAGTTAAATCGCTTCAAGACATTACTGAAGACATACTTACTAGTTTCACAATTGGTACCAGTATATCCAGGCACGCATTTGCATGAATATCGGTTCACTGCATTAATACATGTCCCTCTATTCTTGCATGGCTTGCTCCAACACATCCGTATCACTAAACACATAACGTAACTATTCGACGATATCAATGCGCATGCTTTGAAAACTTGATAACAAAGTTACGATGTTACTGTCACGTGAAACATATTGACCTTGATGGCAGGCATAAAATGTAACAAAGAATTATCATCATTTAGAAATTCCGTTCACAAGTCTGAATATGATAGGTCTTCTATAACATGATTTTAAACTGTGTTGCCACACTCAATCGTAATCGGAAGGGTTTATTGACACAAATACAATATCCATAAAATAATGTTCGTACACATTTCGTACAGCTCAATTTATAAAAATAATATATCATTGGTATCGCTGTACAGCAAAATGACAAATAATTGCGTTGGGAATAACATCAATGTAATTAAAAGTGATTATGGAATGTTCCTGTATGTAAAATAACCAGGGGTCGAGGAAACAGTCACTACGATCATTCGGTCATTATTATGGAAACCTCATCAACAATTACATCACAATTGAATATAGTTGGCTATTTTAAGCACTTCTTTAGGATCAACATAAACACATGTGCATAATACAGCAAAATTAGAATGACATTATTGGAAACAAATGTCACAAATCTCAACATACAATGACCCGATTAGTACTTTAAGTTATCTTCGAAATTAGCAAATTATTACAATCTGATTGTTAAATAACACAACTTATATATTCTTCCATTTACGGATGCATATAAAATGAAACAATATTAATTAGTGCATTGATTTTTGATGAATGCTCATATACATAACAGTTTGTTAAAGAGCATAGTAACTTGTAATTATTTTAGAAATTTTGTTTTGAATAACTAATAAATACTCGTAAACTGCGCGTTGTAATTTTGTTTTTAATGTTATATGTAGTATTGGTTATTAGTAAGCGGGATATCGTCTTAATCTATCGCTTGGCAAAGTCATGTTTAGCCCTATTTGTTTATATATTATCATGTATCCGTGTGATAAATGTATGGACTGTTGTATTTAATATTAATGATAAATGTTGCAAGTATAGTGATAAAGTCATGTGCACATGCTCATAATGTTCATACAAATTTCGTACAGCTCAATTTACAAAATAATAACACATTGATATCGCTGTACAGAAAATGAAAAATAGTTGCGTTGGAAATAATATATATGTAATTGTAATTGATTATGGAGTGTTACTGTATGTAAAATAACCAGGGGTCGAGGAAACAGTCACTACGATCATTAGGTCGTTCTTATGGCAGCCACACCAACAATTACATCACAATTGAATATAGTTGGCTATTTTAAGCACTTATTTAGGATCAACAGAAACACGTCTGCATACTACAACAAAATTAGAATGACATTATTGGAAACACATGTCACAAATCTCAACATACAATGACCCGATTAGTACTTTAAGTTATCTTCGAAATTAGCAAATTATTACAATCTGATTGTTAAATAACTAAACTTCAACATTCTTCCATTTACGGATGCATATAAAATGAAACAGTGTTAATTAGTGCATTGATTTTTGTTGAATGTTCATATACATAACAGTTTGGTAAAGAGCATAGTAACTTATAATGTTATAGACATTTTGTTTTGAATAAGTAATAAATACTCGTAAACTGTGCGTTGTAATTTTGGTTTAAATGTTATACATAGTATTGGTTATTAGAAAGGGGATATCGTCTTAATTCATCGCTTGGCAAAGTCGTGTTTAGCCATATTTGTTTGTATATTATCATGTATCCGTGTGATAAATGTGTGGACTGTTGTAATTAATATTAATGGTAAATGTTGCAAGTATACTGGTAAAGTCATGTGCACATGCTCAAAGTAGAGTTTAAAGTTACGCAGTTTCGTCATATCTTAAACACTAAAAATATATAACTTCTTAAACAACGGATCAGTATGTGCATTATATTTCGCTAAACATGTCCGCTTTACCAGTCGGTGGTCATCCGTGTAAGTCCAAATTGGCAAAAACATGGCGTTCAGTTGGTTTATTTAATACCAGTCATCATAAATATACGTATTGCTACATACAATACAACACACTGACAAGGGATAATTTGAAATATCAATACAACATCAAGCATTTTAAAAACTAAGGTCACTAATTGGATTCACACATACTTGTTTCACAACGGAATCCAGTGTAGCAAAAAAAAAAAAAAAAAAAAAAAAAAAAAAAAAAAAAATCTCAACATACAATGACCCGATTCGTACTTTAAGTTATCTTCGAAATTAGCAAATTATTACAATCTGATTGTTAAATAACTAAACTTCAACATTCTTCCATTTACGGATGCATATAAAATGAAACAGTGTTAATTAGTGCATTGATTTTTGATGAATGTTCATATACATAACAGTTTGGTAAAGAGCATAGTAACTTGTAATTTTTTAGAAATTTTGTTTTGAATAACTAATAAATACTCGTAAACTGTGCGATGTAATTTTGTTTTTAATGTTATATGTAGTATTGGTTATTAGTAAGGGTATATCGTCTTAATTCATCGCTTGGCAAAGTCATGTTTAGCCCTATTTGTTTGTATATTATCATGTATCCGTGTGATAAATGTGTGGACTGTTGTAATTAATATTAATGGTAAATGTTGCAAGTATACTGGTAAAGTCATGTGCACATGCTCAAAGTACAGTTTAAAGTTACGCAGTTTCGTCATATCTTAAACACTAAAAATATATAATTTCTTAAACAACGGATCAGCATGTGCATTATATTTCGCTAAACATTGGCAAAAACATGGCGTTCAGTTTGTTTATTTAATACCAGTCATCATAAATATACGTATTGCTACATACAATACAACACACTGACAGGCGATAATTTGAAATATAAATACAAAATCAAGCATTTAAAAAACTAAGGTCACTAATTGGATTCACACATACTTGTTTCACAACGGAATCCAGTGTAGCCGGCAACACATTTGCACTTGTATCGGTTAACTCTATCTATACACATCCCTCTATGGTAGCATGGCTTGCTCGCACACTCATTTATGTCTAAAACAAAATTAAAAATAAATTCAGATCAATTGATTGGGAAACAAAAGTCAATGTTTTAATCAGACTGGCAACGTTAATGAACGTAGCAACTTCCAAAAGCAAATAACGAAGTCGTGTCTTCTTGGTGGGCGTGAACTGTGCATGCATATTATCATCAGTTACTTCCTGACCTAACAATTAAAATATCCCTCAACTGTAGCCAAACATCTGCTCATATTTCTTACATATATATATATATATATATATATATATATATATACGTACACTATGTTACCCAAAAAATGCTACTTCCTTTTACGGATGCATATAAAATGAAACAATATTAATTAGTGGATTGATTTTTGATGAATGCTCATATATATAACAGTTTGGTAAATTGCATTCAGACATACTTGTTTCACAACGGAATCCAGTGTAGCCGGCAACACATTTGCACTTGTATCGGTTGACTCTATCTACACATCTCCCTCTATGAAGGCATGGATTGCTCGCACACTCATTTATGTCTAAAAGAAAATTTAAATAATTCAGATCAATTGATTGGGAAACAAAAGTCAATGTTTTAATAATACGGGCAACCTTAATGAAAGTAACAACTTCCAAAAACAAATGACGAAGTCAAGTCGTCTTGGTCGGCGTGAACTGTGCATGCATAGTATCATCAGTTATTTCCTGACCTAACAATTAAAATATCCATCAACTGTAGCCAAACATCTGCTCATATTCCTTACATATATATGTACAAACACTACATTAAAAAAGGAACTTGCATTTCTCTAACGAAGACAAATCACAAACGAAACACGCAAATCTCAACGGACGGCAACTCATAAACTTTGGTTGTGTGTTATATATATATATATATATATATATATATATATATATATATATATATATATTATAATATATGCATGTAGACTCACATACAATCACACATACTCACGCACGCTAATACACACACAAACCCACAGAATCTTAAATTATTTACAACGAACGGCTTTTGAAAACAGGTGTCTTTCCTTTATAATTATGCCTCCATATATTAAAGCAGTTAAATCGCTTCAAGACATTACTGAAAACATACTTACTCGTTTCACAATTGGTACCAGTATATCCAGGCACGCATTTGCATGAATATCGGTTCACTGCATTAATACACGTCCCCCTGTTCTTGCATGGCTTGCTCCAACACATCCGTATCACTAAACACATAACGTATCTATTCGACGATAATAATGCGCATGCTATGAAAACATGATAACAAAGTTTCGATGTTATTGTCACGTGAAACATATTGACCTTGATGGCAGGCATAAAATGTATCAAAGAATTATCATCATTTAGAAATTTCATTCATAAGTCTGAAAATGATAGGTTTTCTATAATATGTTTTTAAACTGTGTTGCCCACTCAACCGTAATCGGAAGGGTTTTTTGACACAAATACAATATACATAAATTATGTTTATACAAATTTCGTACAGCTCAATTTATAAAATAATATCTCATTGGTATCGCTGTACAGCAAAATGACAAATAATTGCGCTGGAAATAACATAAATGTAATTAAAAGTGATTATGGAGTGTTACTGTATGTAAAATAACCAGGGGTCGAGGAAACAGTCACTACGATAATGTGGTCATTCTTATGGCAGCCACACCAACAATTACAACACAATTGAATATAGTTGGCTATTTTAAGCACTTGTTTAGGATCAACATAAACACATGTGCATAATACAGCAACATTAGAATGACATTATTGGAAACAAATGTCACAAATCTCACCATACAATGACCCTATTAGTACTTTAAGTTATCTTCGAAATTAGCAAATTATTACAATCTGATTGTTAAATAACACTACTTAAACATACTTCCATTTACGGATGCATATAAAAAGAAACAATATTAATTAGTGCATTGAGTTTTGATGAATGCTCATATACATAACACTTTGGTAAAGAGCATAGTAACTTATAATTTTATAGACATTTTCTTTTGAATAACTAATAATTACTCGTGAACTGTGCGTTGTAATTTTGTTTTAATGTTATATGTAGTATTGGTTATTAGTAAGGGGATATCGTCTTAATTCATCGCTTGGCAAAGTCATGTTTAGCCATATTTGTGTGTATATTATCATGTTTCCGTGTGATAAATGTGTGGACTGCTTTATTTAATATTAATGGTAAATGTTGCAAGTATACTGGTAAAGTCAAGTGCACATGCTCAAAGTACAGTTTAAAGTTAGCAGTTTCGTCATATCGTAAACACTAAAAATATATAATTTCTTAAACAACGGATCAGTATGTGCATTATATTTCGCTAAACATATCCGCTTTACCAATCGATGGTCATCCGTGTAAGTCCAAATTGGCAAAAACATGGCGTTCAGTTTGTTTGTTTAATACCAGTCATCATAAATATACGTATTGCTACATACAATACAACACACTGACAGGCGATAATTTGAAATATCAATACAAAATCAAGCATTTTAAAAACTAAGGTCACTAATTGGATTCACACATACTTGTTTCACAACGGAATCCAGTGTAGCCGGCAACACATTTGCACTTGTATCGGTTAACTCTATCTATACACATCCCTCTATGGTAGCATGGCTTGCTCGCACACTCATTTATGTCTAAAACAAAATTAAATAATTCAGATTAATTGATTGGGAAACAAAAGTCAATGTTTTAATCAGACTGGCAACGTTAATGAACGTTGCAACTTCTAAAAGCAAATAACGAAGTCGTGTCTTCTTGGTCGGCGTGAACTGTGCATGCATATTATCATCAGTTACTTCCTGACCTAACACTTAAAATATCCATCAACTGTAGCCAAACATCTGCTCATATTTCTTACATATATATATATATATATATATATATATATATATATATATATATATATATATAAAAATTTACGTACACTATGTTACCCAAAAAATCACTTGCATTTTCTAATGAGACATCACAAAAGAAACGGCAAATCTCAGGACGCAGTCCATTGTGTATATACATATATATATATATATATATATATATATATATATATATATATATATATATATACACTCATACATATAGCATGTAGACTCACATACAATCACACATATTCACGCACGCTAATACACACACACAAACCCACAGAGTCTTACATTATTTACAACGAAAGGCTTTTGAAAACAGGTGTCTTTCCTTTACCAATTTTCTTCCATATATTAAAGCAGTTAAATCTCTTCAAGACATTACTGAAGACACATTTACTAGTTTCACAATTGGTACCAGTGTGTCCAGGCACACATTTGCATGAATATCGGTTAACTGCATTAATACACGTCCCTCTATTCTTGCATGGCTTGCTCCAACACATCTGCATCACTAATCACATAACGTAACTATTCGACGATATCAATGCGCATGCTATGAAAACATGATAACAAAGTTACGATGTTATTGTCACGTGAAACATATTGACCTTGATGGCAGGCATAACATGTAACAAAGAATTATCACCATTTAGAAATTCCGTTCACAAGTCTGAATATGATAGGTCTTCTATAACATGTTTTTACACTGTGTTGCCACACTCAATCGTAATCCGAAGTGTTTATTTTCACAAATAAAATATACATAAAATAATGTTCATACAAATTTCGTACAGCTCAATTTACATAATAATATCACATTGGTATCGCTGTACAGGAAAATGACAAATAGTTGCGTTGGAAATAATACAAATGTAATTATAATTGATTATGGAGTGTAAAATATGTATGTAAAATAACCAGAGGTCGAGGAAACAGTCACTACGATCATTTGGTCGTTCTTAAAGCAGCCACACCAACAATTACATCACAATTGAATATAGTTGGCTAATTTAAGCACTTGTTTAGGATCAACATAAACACAAGTGCATAATACAGCAACATTATAATGACATTATTGGAAACAAATGCCATAAATCTTAGCATAGAATGACACGATTAGTACTTTAAGTTATATTCGTAATTAGCAAATAATTACAATCTCATGGTTAAATAATGCTACTTAAACATACTTCATTTTACGGGTGCATATAAAATGAAACACTACTAATTAATGCATTGATTTTTGATGAAAGTTCATATACATAACAGTTTGGTAGAGAGCTTAGTAACTTGTAATTTGTTAGAAATTTTGTTTTGAATAACTAATAAATACTCGTAATCTGTGCGTTGTAATTTTGTTTTAAATATTATATGTAGTATTGGTTATTAGTAAGGGGATATCGTCTTAATTCATCGCTTGGCAAAGTCATGTTTAGCCCTATTTGTGTGTATATTATCATGTATCCGTGTGATAAATGTGTGGACTGATGTATTTAATATCAATGGTAAATGTTGCAAGTATATTGGTTAAGTCATGTGCACATGCTCAAAGTACAGTTTAAAGTTACGCAGATTCGTCATATATTAAACACTAAAAATGTATAATTTCTTAAACAACGGGTCAGTATGTCCATTAAATATTTCGCAAACATGTCCGCTTGACCAGCCGGTTGTCATCCGTGTAAGTCCAAATTGGCAAAAACATGGCGTTCAGTGTGTTTATTTAATACCAGTCATCATAAACATACGTATTGCTACATACAATAACAACACACTGACAGGCGATATATTGGAAATATCAATGCAAAATCAAGCATTTTATAAAATAAAGTCAGTAATTGGATACAGACATACTTGTTTCACAACGGAATCCAGTGTAGCCGGCAACACATTTGCATTTGTATCGGTTAACTCTATCTATACATCTCCCTCTATGAAGGCATAGCTTGCTCGCACACTCATTTACGTCTATAACAAAACTTATATAATTCAGATCAATTTACAGGGAAACAAAAGTCAATGTTTTGATCATATGGGCAACGTTAATGAAAGTAACAACTTCCAAAAACAAATCATGTAGTCGGGTCTTTTTGGACGGCGTGAACTGTGCATGCATATTATCATCAGTTACTTCCAGTAAGCATGTCTATTTTCGTAAGTATATTTATATAAAATAACTCATGTAACACATGTTTACAGAGCTGATGTTAGATATCTGGCACATATATCATACGAAATAGTTAATTTTTAATATATTCCTATACAAAAGGTAAACGGCATAAACACCTCAAGACTATTATTGTGCTCTACCTAGAAACACTGACATTGTCAATGATTTTTTTTAAGATAAGCATATATGTATAGATACACAAAGGATGAAGTCAGTTTATTAATACATATCATACATCAGTACCACGGCAAGGGAAGGGCAAAAGGCGCATCGTCATCGACACTTTCACGTCAGTGACTGTGACTGTGTTTGTAAACGTCCAATGTCAATAATACACTGCCGGGGACTACGACTGCAGTTTATTAAGATTCTGTGAATTCGCTAACATGCTCGACACAAATTACTCAGTGTAAATGTGTGTATCTGTATATATATATATATATATATATATATATATATATATATATATATATATATATATATATATATTTATATATGTTGTTATTGTTATCGTTGTACTCAATTTTGTATATCGTATGCTGCGTTGTATATATACTTATAAAAGGATGATCTGATATAGCTCATCTTAGTGTTTTGTATGATAATAATCCGTGTGTTATATCATCTTCACCACCACCTTTATCTATCCCGTAGTCTGGTGGACCGCTGGGGCGTCACATATGACCAGGCAACCGGCTCCCTCCATTTCTCTCACCTTCCTCTCACCTCTCAGCCTTCCTCATGGCGGCGGCCAATGTCATGCCAGTCCATTCCAGGATGTTGTCTTCCCATATATTTTCTCTCTGCCTCTCCTTCGCCTTCCTTGTACTGTGCCATGCAGGATCGTCTTGGCAGGCCATATATATCTTGTCACGTGCCCGTATCATTTCAGTTTACGTCGCTTTACTGTGGTCAAGAGGTCTTCGTGGGGCCCAATGGCTTGCCGAATTATGTTTCGCACCACTTCGTTGGATAAATGGTCTCTGTAGGTGATGCCGAAAGCTTTCTGGGGCATATCATCTATATCGCCTATATCCTTCAGCTGTTAGTGTTCAATACACGTTGTGGTCCTGTATTGGACGATTGACGGGAAGATTGGCGTATGTAGATGCATGAAATTGGTGGTGTATAAAAGTTGAAAAACAAGCGGAAATATTGATTGATATGTATTATTCTTGTGTTAAGGTTATCCATAAAGTTGTACTAGACATATATTGAGTAGTAGTTTTATTTAAAGTTTGTAAGTTAACAGTATTTTTGAATAGATTAGTATAGTGGGTGATAACAGTGTAATCAAGCCGCCGACAAAGCGTAAACAAGATTGAGCAAATATGTTTATTTGGTATAATATATAAGAGATAAAGCAATATGAGTAACAAGTACATATGTAAGAAAATACTTTGAATAGGTATCATTGTTATTAAAAATAAACAAGTTTTTTTAGTAGGAAATCTTAGTTTGTGCAGATTGTTATTTATAGTGGGTAAAAATAGGGTAATCTAGCTTTCAACAAGATTGTAAACATAATTTGGCATATCTGATTAATTTATATAATATATAACAGATAAAGTAATAAGCATAACAGTTACATACTTAAGATAATTATTTGATACGATGGCATTGTTATTAAAAACAAGCAAGCGTTTTAGTAGGAAACCCTAGTTTGTCTATATAGTTAGTGTCCAACTTTTCCGCTAGGGAACGGTACCAGTACAGATTAAACTTATTATTCATGGTAGCGTAGGTAGTAAGTTGTTTATAACATAAAGTGTGCTGCAGTTGCTGTACACAATAAACAAACAGTCTTTCTAAAGACTAAGTGGTATAAACTAAGTTGATTTTGATAAATCGTAATATGGCACCCTGCAAGCGGCAAGTGAAGGCAAGGAGGCACTTGGTGTGTAACTACTGCCACAGCTTGGTGGCTTTTGCCGTATCGGGGTGCGGAAAGTCATGGTCAGAAACAACGGAGGAAGGGTTTACTTTCCAATGTTTAGGGTGTTAGAAAGTGAACTGTCTGACAGCAGAGTTAGGCTATTGTGAAGGGGATGGAGAGAGGAGGGAGGGCGATTGCAAGCAAAACAAATGGAGAAAGAACAACAGAAAACATGACATGCAGGAAGGTGACAGGGGAGAATGAGACAATAGAGAAGGATGAAGGGAAAAGGAACAGGAGATGACAGAAGTAGATGCGACAGGAGGAAACATGAAGGGAAGAAAGGAAGTGGGATGTGACCAAACGGAAGTCAATAACAAGGATGATGGATGGAAGAAAAGAGACCGGAAAGAAAGGAACAACAGAGAAAGCGGCAGGAGGAAGTCAGCAACCAGGGAGCTGCGAAACGGGGGAGCTACTCTGAAGCAGTGAACGAGGGGGCATTGAGAACAGAAAGGGTATTTACGGGAGACTCCATTTTGCGAAAGACAGACAGGACATTAAGCAAAGGAGAAGACGTTGTTTGCTTCCGGGGGCTAGGATAGAGCATGTGACTGACCTGGTAGATAACGTATTGGGGCATGGCCAGGTAGGATCTATATTAGTACATATAGGGCCGAACAATGCAGACAGGGATGGAACAATCAGGATAGTACAGTTATACAGAGAGTTGGTAGAGACACAGAAGAACACAAGATTTGAACAGATTATTCTCTCAGGAATCTCGCCAGTGATGAGGGGAAGGGGAACAACATATATAAACTGCAAGAGGGGGGCATTTAAGTCGTAGAGCATATGCGATAAGAAGAAGGAGTTGGATTTGTTGATTTGTGGGGATATTTTGTTGGGAAAGAAGACATGTATATGAGAGATGGCCTCCATATCCAAGAACCTGCTTCGATCTATGGAAAGTGGACAAGGTTGTAATACTTAAACTAGTTTGGCAGGGGGGATACACAGATAAGCCAACTACTAGAGTCATAGATAAAGACAGCAAATATATATCAGCAAAGAACAGCCTGGAAAGCCCTATGGAATTTGGTTATAAATGTGTTTGTTTAAATGCAAAGAGCATAGTAAACAAAATAAATTAACTAAATATTATGGTAGAATATATTGACCCTCACATAATAGGTATACATTAATTTTGGGCCACCCCCGATATATCAGGTGCCGAATTTGGAACGACAGAATATGTAATGTTTCGGAAATACTGATTATGAAGAAGGGGAGGCGGATTTATGTAATATATTACATAATTCATCCAGGCTTATGAAATAAAATTAGAAAAAGTAACAGAATGTGAAGAAGCTGTCTGGTTTAATATAGTTAAAGGAATCTCAACATTAACTATTCGGTTAGTTTATCTGAGTCCAAACAAAAGCATAGACGAGAAAGAAAAAATACATAACGCTATAAAAGAAGTGAGTAAATGGAACTGTATTATTATGGGGGATATTAACCATGGGCATATACAGTGGACATATCTACAAAGTACTGGGAGAGATAGTTTCAAAAGAGTTTAAATTTGGTACAAGATAGTTTCCTTTCTCAACATGTCTTAGAACCAACAATGGGCAAGAACGTGTTCGACATAGTTTTGAGTGCACAAAAGGAATTTGTTGATAATGTCAAGACATATGAGCCACTGGGATGTAGTGATCACAACCTTTTATATTTTATCATCAAAGCAAAGGGCGAACGGAAGAGAAAATAAGGTACCTACCGGACATTTTTTCCCAAAGGAGGATATAAGGACATGAGAGTATATTTAGCAAAGATAGACTGGAATAACACACTGAAGAATAAGACAGCAACAGCATGCCGGAATATCTTAAAGAGTGAAATTTACACACACACACACACAAAATATATATATATATATATATATATATATATATATATATATATATATATATATATATATATATATATATATATATATATTTTTATATATATATATATATATATATATATATATATATATATATTTTTTTTTAAAAAAATATATATTGTGTGTGTGTGTATAATTGAATCTACCATATTTCCTGAATATTAGCATTAATGTATTTTGCTATGCCCTTTTGAACATGCCGTTTTCAGAAGAAGAATC
>JAODUO010001911.1:5000-7500 GCA_025642075.2 Ridgeia piscesae | reverse complement strand
CAAACGAGGCCCAGCCGTCTGTCAATAGTATTGCTATATGGTCAACCCCTCGGCGTCCGTACTTCGTCATCATATGTCGCATAGCCTGGTAGAATAGTTTTTTGGGAAATTATTTAGTCACTTTTTCACACGCATTCATACTATGCTCCTATGCATGCTCACACGCGCACAGTTGCCACATGTATTACTTATAAAGACTGCAATATGCTTTAGTGTGTTGTACGTAGTAGTATATTAGTGTAGTTATGTACTGCTCAACAATCTCAAAAAAACCTGTACGAATTATTGGGGCTGAAATGGATTGGGTGAATGTCTAAACCCAAATATTTGCGATATTTGTGTATTGGGGCAGAATATGGATTGATTCACAATATATATGGACGGTGTGAAGCAGTGTTTGGTGTTTATATGTGGGGAGGTGAGGGAAAGGCATCGATATTAGAGTGTGTCGTTTTGGTTTATGTTGACACTACGGCTACACATAGGTGACAAAGTCGTGTTCGTAGGTAAGATTCCACCAATAAATAAAGCGCATTCGTTACAAAATCAGAGAGAACAATTATTAGGACCAATATTCTTCTTCCGATGTAATGATGAAACAATGCCTACAAAGAAGATAGCGGCTGAATAACTGGCTTAAACCACCCAAATATGCAAATGGTAGTATCTTATTTGATTATGATAATCAATCATCAGTAGATACACATTTCTTATGTACGTTTTGCGTTATTTATCTAGTTCCAATTGACGTGCCGCAGGTGTATATAATGTCATCCCCGTAAACTAGAGCAACATAAAGCAGTTACCTCGATGCCTCCAGCAGTATTTGTGATTCCAGCTAAATGAGGAATTTTCCATATTTTCTTCAACATTATGCGAGAGTTGTAATACTGTTTTAGGTGGAAATCGGTCACAACTTCGCTAGCATAGTGAATAACTCCAACTCTTATGTCTTTGTAGCCGATCTTAAATCCGCGGATGACGTCCATGATGAATTGTTTCAAGATAAACCAGTTCGGGTCTTTTATGCTGGCGGAAGAGTCCATTATAAAGACGACGTCCGCGATACACTTGCCTACGACTGCAGGTAAAAAGGCAAAGATAAGTGGTTTTCAATAGAGCAGTACCCAGTACTCAGGATTGATCAAAGCGTTTTACAATTCACTGTCTGGCAGATATGTTTAATCAAAAACCATCGCGGCTTCTTTGGGAAACATTCAGCCACGCTACAATTAATTCGCAAAGGCTACTCGTACACAAATATTCAACAATAACTACAGCCAGTTACTCATTCCTATGGCTGAGTAAACTGGAGCAATGTGATGGGAAACAAACTTGCTCAATGTTTTACACGACAGCACATTATTCGAACACGGGTCTTCTTAGTCAAAAGTCCGATGCTCTATCACTGTCCGACTGCGCTACTACCAAGGAAATAAAGATAATGGAAGAAATGAGACATCATCAAACACTAAAGGGAAAATGTGTGTGTGTGTGTGTGTTGTGTGTTATATATATATATATATATATATATATATATATAAATATAATGTGTGTGTATGTTATGTGTGTGTGTATGTGTGTGTGTGTATGTGTGTGTGTGTGTGTGTGTGTGTGTGTGTGTGTGTGTGTGTGTTGTGTGTGTGTGTATGTGTATGTGTATGTGTACGTGTATGTGTACGTGTACGTGTACGTGTACGTGTACGTGTACGTGTACGTGTACGTGTACGTGTACGTGTACGTGTACGTGTACGTGTACGTGTACGTGTACGTGTACGTGTACGTGTACGTGTACGTGTACGTGTACGTGTACGTGTACGTGTACGTGTACGTGTACGTGTACGTGTATCGTGTACGTGTACGTGTACGTGTACGTGTACGTGTACGTGTACGTGTACGTGTACGTGTACGTGTACGTGTACGTGTACGTGTACGTGTACGTGTACGTGTACGTGTACGTGTACGTCTTGACAAATAATAGTATTGCCAAGTGACCGGACCAACAGAAAGCTGGCGCGGACAGAAACTTCACGCAGACTTACCCGATACGCATGAATGCATATTGCAAGCTATTGTTTGCTTATTTCTTCCGTTTTTGTCAACCCTTGTCCGAATGCCGCCGCCGCACTTCACGCTGCACTTTGACCACTTGCTGTTACGGTAAGGATCTATAACGAAAGACTGTGCAACATACCCAATCAACCAATAACATATTCACCAATATGCTTCGTGTGTTTATATATATATATATATATATATATATATATATATATATATATTATGTAGGTTAGTTTCATTATATTATTTTAAACTATTACATCAGGAAAGTATTGCTATTGGATGGTGAAGCTAACAGGTGTTGTACCGTTGCTTTGATCTCTCGAACCGCATAGCGAAACCGCGAGATATAGGTATATCTTGTCATAAAATTTAACTTGGTAACACCATTAAGATAGTCTGAACTAGTACACACACACACACACACACACACACACACACA
>JAODUO010001910.1:45000-53056 GCA_025642075.2 Ridgeia piscesae | reverse complement strand
GTGCCACTGGGTGCATGGTTCAACTTGGTTATTTCCACCAGATGTGTCAGTAATGTCATAGATGCCAACGTGAAATAATCTTAAAATAATGTTAAACATTATAATCTGGATAGTATCAAGTTGTCCACCTGCCATCTTGAGTTGGTTCTCTAGGTATGATCTTGTTAAATCTTGGTTCTCTAGGTCTGATCTTGTTAAATCTTGTTAATCTTGTACATCTATCATATAGGTGAGCATCATCATGTTGGTCAAAAAAAATTGCACCTTCAATCACGTACACGTGCGTATGCAGACATAGGGTATTTACCGTTATGCTACACAAAATGTCATGATCTGTGTTTTACATCAGAGCAAACAAATTGGGGTCCAAAAGAACACAGAACTTTGTAAGGGTGGTGACCCCATACAAAAATTACTTGTCCGCACACATTACAGTACAATACAATGCAACACAGCACAACACAGTTAAGTACAAGAACAACTCTGATGGTCATTGTAGGAGAACATTGAACTGTTGATGCATTGTACTTATAATAGTTAAATACTAATTCAGCACCATTTGGATATGCTGATTAAGGAGATAACAATAAATTGAAATATTAATGCATTATACTTACGGTAGTTAAGTATAAAATCAGCTCTGTTGGATATATTGTTTAAGAATGTAGTTGCACATTGAACTGTTGCCATTATACTAGCTATTAAACATTATCACCCATAATATACTGAACTAACTGAACTACCAATAGAGCATATACTAACAATTATAATTAACACAATAAATCAGCTGGGCTACTCGTGCCACAAATCTAAAATGTTAGTGGACGAGCTATATCAATTTAATCTAGTAATTTTATTAATATATTGACATGATGTCAACAATCAACAATTTCTATAGTGTGCGACATGCTGGCCATATTGGCAGTACATATGTATATATGCATATCTCTCTTTCTCTCTCTACTGTCCATCATGTCCGATAATGACAGAAGTGTAGGGTTTCAACCTTGTGTTTTGCTTGTCTGTGGGAGATTAATCCGATCTGATCTGCAAAGTCTCTGCACAGTTGATACAGAAGACGGTAGGTGCAGAAGCATTTGGAAGGCCATGGCGGAGATTGTGATCATGAGTGTTTGTTGATATCTTTTCTTCAATGTGGCTCTTCTCCCTGGATTGTGTGGCCTACCTCTATACTGATGTCAATCTAGTGCAAGGGTCTCCCAGGTCTTTAAGGTGATATGTATATATTTATCTTCAGATGTCTTTTGACTACATCTTTAAATCTCAGCCATTGTCCACCTCAAAGACAGTTATCAAACCATTTTTGAATGGTTGTGGTAGTTCTTTTGCAGTCCAACAGGTGTGGTACAATTTCAGCAGTTGAGCATGAAGAGCTGTACTGTCATATTTATAGATGTCAGCAGGTATATATGCTGTCTAGTCCTGGTGTGTTTGCTCACTTTATGGATTTGATGGCAGCTAAGATTTCCTCTGATGTTAGCAGATTTGCCATGTTGTCCTGGACTGCATGGGTATTGTTCTACACTACTACTCTCTGAGCACTTGTGAATCTTCCGCATCTCTAATTGGTGCAGCGATATGTTTCTGTAGACCAAAGATCTATTTTGATTGCAGCAAAGAATTCTTTTGAAAAATGTTTATCAACTAGTGTGTATATGTACAAACATACATACAATGACATGCATACATGCATATATACATTCACAAATACACAGACACAGACACAGACACACACACACTGACACACACATACACACACACACACACACACACACACACACACACCACCACACACGCACACGCAAACGCAAACGCAAACGCAAACGCAAACGCAAACGCAAACGCAA
Organism: Ridgeia piscesae; assembly: GCA_025642075.2. Classification (NCBI taxonomy): domain Eukaryota; kingdom Metazoa; phylum Annelida; class Polychaeta; order Sabellida; family Siboglinidae; genus Ridgeia; species Ridgeia piscesae. The sequence goes on along the minus strand of JAODUO010001910.1, from coordinate 51,188 downwards.
ACGCAAACGCAACGCACACGCACACAAACACAAACACAAACACAAACACAAACACAAATACAAATACAAACACAAACACACACATTCACAATGTTACCAGTAATATAGTAATATATAGAACTATCTTGCTTTATTTAAAAAATATATTTGGCTACCTTTTCCCACACAATGATGGATAACTCAGCCAGCATATGTGTCACTTATAAATAAGTTATTAAAATGTAAAATGACTCAAAACATTTTGATTCTTTAAAATCAAACAGCATTTATATGGGCAAAGCCACTGCTTCTGTTGTAGAGATTGTAGCCAAACAGTATTTAATTAATCGGACGGGCACCCTTCCAGTTAATATTCACAGAAGAGGTATATTAGTTACTTATGGCGACATGTGTTGCACAGGGCATGTACAAGTATTTACATGTACATGCACAGGGCATGTTCATGTATTATTTACCATGCTTGCTTGTTGACAGTTTGCTTTGTTTGCATATACAATATGCTTTTAGTCAATAAGTTTGACTTTTTATGGTACACTGAATTAACTGGTCTGTTTCCAAATTTGCCTTTGAACCACTGTGATATTATATTTCCAAATTGGGTTGATCAAACATTTCTTTATCTCAAAATTAGCATAAAAGCAGCTGCCACGGCTCAAGCAGTCAGTTGGCCATCTTGACAACATTTTCAACCCTCACTGTTTGTAAGTTATTTTTGTTGATAGAGATGGTTTATGAGTGTAGTATACTTGATCATGCCACCGATTCCTAAGTCCACCAGGACATAGAATTATATAATTTGTCTAATTCTATGATTATGCTGGCAGTAGTGGATAATGTTCTATGCTGGACTTTGGGTAATGGACTGTGGGTGTCACTCCGGCCAGTAGGTATCACTATGGATTGAGGGTGTCACTCCGGACTGTGAGTGTCACTCTGGACTGTTCGTATCACTCCTGGATTGTAGGTGACCCTACAACATGAAATGTGTGTTATGCTATTACAATAATTTCACAGTGTGCGTTAAAAGTAATGTTATGCCTATGTTTGAAAGTTTATATATTTATAAGTTTCTGCTTATAGTTAAGATTTGTTCACTTTTGAGTAATTACATTTTCTTGCTCCATTTCTGCCTTTGCGGCGATAACATTTTGTAGAATATTCCTACTAATTGCCTCGTTATACTACAATACTATGAGCCTTGTAATTTATGGCAAACTAGCCATGATTCTGTCACTAAGTCCATGAGTGACATTTAAATTAAGTTGACTATTTACAAATGTTTAACTATGTTAATAAGATTTTTAAAGTCTGCTTGTCTTCTAATCTTTATGCATGTCTAATTTTATAAAGTCAATTTAGCATTGCATTTACCTGATTTATTTTATAGAATTTTTTTAATTTAAATTATTTTAACATATTTATTTAACCTATTTATTTAACTTAATTATGTAGCTTATATTTATGTATGTATTCACTTATTCTATATTGTTAGCGCCTTTGAGCAGGTTTTTAACCAGGATACATGGCATTTTATAAATGTTTCCAAATAATAATATTGAGAGCATACTGTACTAGTGAGTATTAGGGATGTAATAGTACGTTGAACTATCAATGCATCATGATAGCTGGTATCGTGCTGTAGCACTATCATTACTGTACTTAATTAATAGTTATAGCAACAGCACAGTGAAGTATCAATACTAACAACAGCTTGCCAAACAAATCAAGAGGTTTTAATTTGTCTCACTGTAATACTATTTACATAATTATGTAGTTGTTCAACTTTATCATGTTATGTATACCCATCTGCTTACACTAGCCAGCAACCCTACATCTAGAAACGTCATCTTTGGGAAGCAGACAATTCCACTTTTGCGTGATAGTGCCACCCAGGCATCTTAGATGGGTTCATGTGATATGTAACATCGAGTGCAACTGGAACGCGACTACATTTAGCTTCCACTATTCTGATAGTATTGTGATAGGCATGCAACTATTATGATAGTTTCATAATACATGATTGTAGTAATTACTGTCACTGCAATATTATCACAATAGTAAAACTGTTATAGTCACCTCTGGAAATTATTTTATATTGTTGTACAAATTAGCTGAGATGCTTTCTGTATAGGTGAGACAAGGACATCCTGGCCATGCTAAACACATTTACTGTTAGTGTGTAAATCTCATGGTAATAACCTGGTTTTTGTGAGATAGATATAGTTTATACATAGGTGGAACATTTTAAATGACAATGTTTTTCTGAATTTTTATATAAATATATGTGTTGGTTACATATTATGGACATTTCTGGTAGTCTACATCAATAGTAGAAGTTATTACATTTTGTTTCATGGATGTTTTCTACGTAGTTGGAACAGCTTACAGTATGTGCATTTACAAATACAACACCCTTTCTACAGTAACTGCACAAGGTCGTGGGTCAGGAGGAGCAATTATGAAATTGTATATCATAGTATGACCTTGTGGTTTGTTCTCCACGTATATTGCTGTGTTGTCTATTTTAACAACAATGCCTAAATTGTATTTACATTAAGTATTCACAATTACTGATACCGATTGTTACCAAAATGTTGTTCAGTACTGGTGTAACAAAAGCACACACCCTTTTTCCACCAGAGAAACATGCCTGCCTCTTTATGAATAAAATAAATGTGTGTGCTCATAGAGAGGTATACCAACATGCTACAGTCTCCACCTGTCTGTACAGACAGTACCGGTAGTAAAGTTATTCATAGTGCATGTCTTTAGATTCAAAGTGTTGATAATTATTCCTACAAAACACTAATAATATCCAGTTATTTAGTATTTCAATAAACAAATATAATTGTGACTGTTATTTCAACTAATTACTAACCGGGGTATATTAAATTTAACAATATCTAGGCAATTTAATAAAATACCTACCCCAATAGTAGAAAATGAACTGTGGTTAAATTAGTAATTATGATATTTCACCCTACCACCAAGTGTTCTGGCAAACATTACTATAATAATGATATTGAATATAATTATTGTCCATAGCTCCAAGAATGATTTATTGTATGATTTGACTTATTTTAAATTTTTGCTCCAAAGTAAGTCAAATCATACAATAAATTACTAATAACATCTTGTATGAATGTTATGAAAGATATTACAAAATTGATGGTATCGATATATATATATATATATATCATATATTGTGATAATGAAAGATATTATAAAATACAAATTAATGGTATTGAAGTTCGATATATATCAAATATTGTGATACCACAAAGTATCTGTATGTACCACACTTTTGCAACTATCTTAATACTTAGATCTGTCGAGTATCAAGCATTAGCCTCACATGCACATATGATCCTTCTGTTGTAGATACAAAGTTGTCGTTTGTCAGGTCGCCTTCATTGGTACCATCTGCACACTCAATTTTACCAATACCAGAGACATCTGATAATATCAACCAAATTGCTCTACACAAGAACGGGTTGTTTATGGCTGGAGATGACGGCTATATCTATCACATCGAACTGTCACGCAAGGGAATTGTCTTGATGCAGAAACATAAGATCTGTGATGATGATTGCAGCATCTCGTGCTTGACCTTTGACCCCCCACATAACAGATTGGCAGTTGGAACGAAGCAGGTAAGGATTTCAAATTGGTTATTATAACAATGGTATTTTATTTAGATCTGCAGCCATTATCATAATTTGTAGGCTATGCTTCAACAGTTCAACAGTAGTTTAACCATTTTTGTTTACTACAGCTGTGTACAGTGTTCCTTGGTGTATGACTGAATGCTTTAATAACTAATTTGTACTCTGGGATAAGTCATTAGACGACCTCTCAACCTATCATACCATGATCCAATGTATCATATCCTGGATGTGCTGGATGAATGATAACGAATGAAATCACAACATTATTTCAAGTGATTTTTATATTCCAATCAGTTCACAAATTTTTTGGTCAAACATTTTCATTAGGTATACATTGAGTCATCAGGGAAAAAAATGGATAAAACATCTGTTGTACTTCACTTGATTTGAATACCTATGTTGTCATGTGACAATTGCATTAGGATTACACATATTTATAAATAGCAAATATATATTTATTTTATTTATATTATATGTTTAAGTTACATTTTGCTTGCTTTGTTACCAAAACAAATATTGACAGTTCTGGTGCCTCGTCCTCAGGGGGCCCTGTACCTGTGTAATCCACTCAAGCTGGCTGAGAAGGAAGTACTCTTTTCAGTTCATGGTGGCAACTTTATCGCTGTGGATATCCTGGACCCAGGCTCTGACATTGTTGTGGTAAGTCCTCTCTTGAAATGCTGCGCAACTATTTCTGAGACAAAGCAGTACTTTTTAGTATTGAGGCTGCACTTTTTGTTATTGCAAGTTGATCATAAGTTACATCAACATCCTATTTGAAATTCAGCTTTCATTTAAGATTTATTTAGCAGTGACAACATGATGAAAATAATAGTTTGTGACATCATCAGTCAAGTGATTCTTTCAATAAGATCATGTCAATGTCTGGCCAAAATTGGGAAAGTGGTCTGGCTTTTAAAAATGGAGCTGAAATACTTAAACAATATTATATAATAGGCACTATAGGTACTATAATTATATAGTAGGCACTATATAAATCAACAAATCATTTGTATGCATATTTGAAATAAAAAGTTTAATTAAATTACAACAATTTACAGCCACTGAAAAAATGTCAAATGCCATACTAGTTATGCATATGTACAATCACTTCAAATGATTTTAGTCATGCATCTTTGACAAACTGTATAATATCTCAATGTAGCAATTTGAAACGTATCCACACAGGAATTGTTGAGGAAATTCCCAAACTCGGGGAATTCCCCATTCTGCAAGTATTGAGTAGATAGGAGCAGGTCAAACCATAGAAGATGTTATGACCTCACTTGTTAGTGACATAGTGAAACAAGATGGTTTCTGTGTTACAGTCACTGAGAGAAGATGGGGAGTTCCAAGTGTGGGATATAGAGACAGCCAAGCCACTTGCCAGTATGGCCATTGGACTCAAGGTTTGTTATACTCTAGTACCACACCAGACAGTACCATGTGAGACTCACCAGCTACCAGCTCTGAAATAGCCTCACATTCCAGTGGTTGATACTTGATAGCTGTCTTAGTTGTTCTCCATATTACTTCTTTCACACACACTCATCGTCTGTGAGATTCCGTTTGAACATTTTACTCGTGTATGATTTCATTCTCCCAGATCGTCATTAGTCAGACATACTGTTAGGTTGAAATTAAATTGTGTCTTAGATTACATTTTTGTAGTTTTCATATTATTTTGCTTTGGTTAATTGACCCACCCACCATATGACCTGGCTGACTGCTGGTAGTTAGCATTGTCAAGCCACTAGAAATATGTTTTATTGACATTTTGGCCACAAAAGTGTTTCTTTATAACAAAAACATATCTATTAATTGTAAAAGTCACAACTGCATATGGCAAAATATCATGCAGCATTACATAGTAATAAATTTCTCATACACAACCATTATCAGCAATGGCAAAGCTTAATGGAGAGCATGAACTGAGTTTGGATTGTGACGTAAGTAAACTGCAGTGCTCTGGAGACATCAGCCTGTCATATTCACAGTGTATGTCGAGATCACTATCTCAATAAAACTGAAATACACCTTAAACATTGCCAACTATAGGCACAACTACATAATATCAAACCGACTGGGTTTTCTTTGGAATCTGCCTGGTGTTAAATATTCTTACATATATGTAAGAACAAAAAACATGGGATAGACAACAATAATTAATTTAGTAGATGTTTAGGATGTCTGAAACAGAGGATGTCCCAATACATACAATCACTGTGTTTATAATAGGAAGTGTTGTTTCTTACAGGTGAGGACTCTCACCTGTAGCCCCCTCACACACCTGGTTGCCATTGGTGACGACAAGGGCTTCTTGTACCTGGTTGACGTCAACAATGTGGCAGAACCACGTGTTGTACAACGTGTCCGCATACATCGCACGCCAGTCACCCACCTCACCTTCAACGACAATGGCATGTTCCTGCTGACCGGCTCAGGTGATGGACACGTGTTCGTCCTTGATGGACGACCATCTGCCAAGTTTGTGCCACTTGGCCACATCGATGTGCCAGG
>JAODUO010001910.1:0-40000 GCA_025642075.2 Ridgeia piscesae | reverse complement strand
CATATTCCACATCCTGCGTTGACAGACATTGTTTCTACATGATCCAAATCCTGCATTGACAGACAGTGATTTTACATGATCCACATCCTGCATTGACATAGATGGATTGTACATATTCCACATCATGCATTGACAGACATTGTTTCTACATAATCCACATCCTGCATTGACAGACAGTGATTTTACATGATCCACATCCTGCATTGACATAGATGGATTGTACATATTCCACATCATGCATTGATAGACATTGTTTCTACATAATCCACATCCTGCATTGACAGACAGTGATTTTACATGATCCACATCCTGCATTGACAGATAGTGATTCTACTTGATCCACATGTGTAACTATTGTAGATGCCAAGTGTGTGATTGTTGTAGATGACAAGTGAGTCACTGTTGTATATGACAAGTGTGTCACATGTTCCTAGATGACAAGTGATGTCACTGTTCTAGATGACAAGTGATGACTGTTGTTAGATAAGTGTATCACTGTTGTAGATGACAAGTGTGTTACATGTGTTGTTGACAAGTGTGTCAGTGTTCTAGATGACAAGTGCATCACTGTTGTAGATGACAAGTGTGTCACTGTTGTAGATGACAAGTGTGTCACTGTTGTAGATGACAAGTGTGTCAGTGTTCTAGATGACAAGTGCATCACTGTTGTAGATGACAAGTGTGTCACTGTTGTATATGACAAGTGTGTCACTGTTGTAGATGACAAGTGTGTCAGTGTTGTAGATGACAAGTGTGTCACTGTTGTAGATGACAAGTGTATCACTGTTGTAGATGACAAGTGTGTCACTGTTGTAGATGACAAGTGTGTCACTGTTGTAGATGACAAGTGTGTCACTGTTGTAGATGACAAGTGTGTCAGTGTTGTAGATGACAAGTGTGTCACTGTTGTAGATGACAAGTGTGTCACTGTTGTAGATGACAAGTGTGTCACTGTTGTAGATGACAAGTGTGTCACTGTTGTAGATGACAAGTGTGTCACTGTTGTAGATGACAAGTGTGTCACTGTTGTAGATGACAAGTGTGTCACTGTTGTAGATGACAAGTGTGTCACTGTTGTAGATGACAAGTGTGTCACTGTTGTAGATGACAAGTGTGTCACTGTTGTAGATGACAAGTGTGTCACTGTTGTAGATGACAAGTGTGTCACTGTTGTAGATGACAAGTGTGTCACTGTTGTAGATGACAAGTGTGTCACTGTTGTAGATGACAAGTGTGTCACTGTTGTAGATGACAAGTGTGTCACTGTTGTAGATGACAAGTGTGTCACTGTTGTAGATGACAAGTGTGTCACTGTTGTAGATGACAAGTGTGTCACTGTTGTAGATGACAAGTGTGTCACTGTTGTAATGACGTGTCACTGTTGTAGATGACAAGTGTGTCACTGTTGTAGATGACAAGTGTGTCACTGTTGTAGATGACAAGTGTGTCACTGTTGTAGATGACAAGTGTGTCACTGTTGTAGATGACAAGTGTGTCACTGTTGTAGATGACAAGTGTGTCACTGTTGTAGATGACAAGTGTGTCACTGTTGTAGATGACAAGTGTGTCACTGTTGTAGATGACAAGTGTGTCACTGTTGTAGATGACAAGTGTGTCACTGTTGTAGTTGACCTGTGTGTCACTGTTGTAGATGACAAGTGTGTCACTGTTGTAGATGACAAGTGTGTCACTGTTGTAGATGACAAGTGTGTCACTGTTGTAATGACATGTGTGTCACTGTTGTAGTTGACCTGTGTGTCACTGTTGTAGATGACAAGTGTGTCACTGTTGTAGATGACAAGTGTGTCACTGTTGTAGATGACATGTGTAGTGTATGACTGTGTGTCACTGTTGTAGATGACAAGTGTGTCACTGTTGTAGATGACAAGTGTGTCACTGTTGTAGATGACAAGTGTGTCACTGTTGTAGTGACAGTGTTCATGTTGTAGATGACAAGTGTGTCATGTTGTAGATGACAAGTGTGTCATTTGATGACGTGTGTCACTGTTGTAGATAGTGTGTCACTGTTGTAGATGACAAGTGTGTCACTGTTGTAGATGACAAGTGTGTCACTGTTGTAGATGACAAGTGTGTCAGTGTTGTAATTGACCTGTGTGTCACTGTTGTAGATGACAAGTGTGTCACTGTTGTAGATGACAAGTGTGTCACTGTTGTAGATGACAAGTGTGTCACTGTTGTAGTTGACCTGTGTGTCACTGTTGTAGTTTCACAGCAGCTGGAGCGGCCAAGGCGAGCCAGGCTGTGCAGGAGGCAGCCCACCGCCACGCCAAGTTGGCTGACATTGGAGCAACAGAGACTGATGCATTGAAGGCCATGGCCAGGTGGATTCCTGTCACCAATGAACCACGGCATAGTTTCGTGCAAACTCCTGAACAGGTATATGTTATGTCATGCATGCATAACAACGATGAGTAAATATGACAGTATGACATGATGCCAATATTGGAACATTATTTTTATTACAATTGATCATATATATAACTGTAAAGTGAACTCATACGTGGGATTTCATTTACATTTTCTTTAGTTGTTTTTACAATAAAAAGGGACTTTACAGATTTCTTAACAAAGCCAATTGTTGACTTTCCAATTGTTTCTGTTCTTTTTGCCCAGGTGTGGCCATTTTGCATAGCACTTGTGCAATTGTTGGCAATATGTATGTCTATCGTGTGATTATACTGAGTGACGTATCTTTGTCAAAAGTCAGGTATCAAGCCATGCGTCATAAACACTACATTCCGAGCTGTACAAGAACTGTAATAATTCAACCTTTTTCTTTCAGATGAAAGAAACTCAAGATGAAGCCATTGCGAAGGCAATTGCAATAGATGAGATATTTTCGGCCCTGCCAGCAGTACCTGCCCTTAACCCCACCTGGCTGGAGATACAAGAGCATGAGGTCAATACTCACCCTTCATAATAATAATATATATTTTATTTTAACTGTTGTTTCAACAATCTACTACATTCCCATGCATCTAACTATTGTTTTCCTGGTATGCATGCATGACAATATTTCTCTCTTGGCCAATATTCATATAATTGAGAGCAGAGCTCAGGGGTAGTGCTTCAGACTCTTGACTAAGACAACTCAGGTTCGAATCCTGTGCTGCGATGTGAAAACTTGGGCAAGTTTTATCACTCCAGTTCATTTAACTTTATGAATGAATACCTGGCTGTACACAGTGGTGGATATTTGATGAGCAACCTTCACTCATTAAGTGCAGCATGGCTGGATGCTTCCCAGAGAAGTTGAGATGGTGTTTAATTAAATAGGTCTGCCAGGGAAGTAATGTATATAACTTTGAGCATTCCTGAGGACTGGATACTGCAATATATAAGAACCTAGCTTTTATACACAAAACTTTCAGAGAATTATTTTTTGCAAGTTATAATAATTATTTTTATTATCCAGCCTCAGTCTTAATTATTAGATAAATGGGAAAGCATTATAAAGATGTTTAAGTCTTTGTACATTATATATATATATATATATATATATATATATATATATATATATATATATATATAATACATACATGTGTATATACAAATACAACATTACTGACATGCCTTATTGTTAGCTTTGACATGATGTCTTCAGCCTGTACTAGACATGAGAAATAGACCTGTAGGACTCATGTTGACAGGCTGTCACTGCAGAGGACCAGCAGTATGCCACCTTCAAACATGAACTCAGGGTGCAGATCCGGGAAATGAGACGAAAGGTAAGGACAATCTACCATATCCCACCTGATTTTGTGGCCTTCAAACTGCCATATCAGGGCATTTGTGAGAATTCCCCTTACATACTCCCACCTGCCACCAAGGTCTGGGTGTAGAACTAACTGCCACGAGTATTAGTCATTGTGTCTTCATTCTCTCACAGAATCAAAAACTATTTCTCTTAATCATTATGATTGTATTTCAGTGTGATCACTTTGCACCAGCATGGCCACTTTGCACAACTGCAATCAGTTTGCGGCAGAAGGGTCACTTTGCAGTAATCCATTCACTTTGCACCAGTGTAGTCATTGCAGCAATGTGGTCATTTTGTACCAGTGTGGTCACTTTGCACCAGTGTGATCACTTTGCACCAGTATGGTCACTTTGCACCAGCGCAGTCACTTTGCACCAGTGTGGTCACTTTGCACCAGTGTGGTCATTTTACACCAGTGTGGTCACTTTGCATCAGTGTGGTCACTTTGCACCAGTGCGGTCACTTTGCACCAGGGTGGTCCTTTTGCACCAATGTAGTCACTTTGCACTGGTGTGGTTACTTTCCACCAGTGTGGTCACTTTGCACCAGTGCGGTCGCTTTGCACGAGTGCTCTTGCTTTGCACCAGTGCAGTTGCTTTGCACCAATGTGGTCGCTTTGCAACAGTGTAGTCAATGTGGACTGGTGTGTTCACTTTGCAAAAGTGAAGTGGTATTACACCAATGTGGTCATTTGGACCAGACGGCTTAATAGACAAATAATAAATAAGACTTTTCCTAACAACATCAAAATAGACAGCAGTTAATTACATGGTCATGATTGGTCTTAACTGATTTTCCAGATCCAAGTCATGATGAAGGACAATGATGCTGTACCTGACATTGAGAAGTTGTCTCACCCCGAGTTTGACCTTGACATTGATGAGCAGTTGCGCCTTCAAGCCAATGGCGAAATTGAAATTCGCAAGGTTTGCTGACTTGGTTGTCTAAAGCTAGAAATTCGGTATTAAATAATTGTTGTGGGTCACATGGTTGTATGACCAGTACTCAACAAGTCTGTACCATGGTTGTGTGAAGTAGAGTGGTCAGTACATACTCTACTTGACTCTACTTGATTGGCCAGTATACTTTGCACAATAAAATATCACACACTTACATTAAATATTGTGTGGGCATCTATGATGATGTCATCGTCATTTCTAAGAGGTTCTGCCTAGGTTGCCCACTATCAGCCTTATGACCACACTTATACTCAAGTTGTCATTTCCTCAAGTTCTAATGTAATCATCTTAATACTAGATTAAACAATATTGAAAGTACATTACTGACCAAAGTCCAAAATTTGATAAACTCAAAACGCTGTTAGAATAATACAAACACAAAATGTTTAAAATGTAAATGAAAAATTGAGACTGAAGAAACTCTGTGAGCAATCATAAACAGACACTAAACACAAGGCTATTTTATTTCAGCATGTTTTCTTGGTTTCCACATAGTAGTTAAAGGTATTAATCAGTGTATTTTATACGGACAGTCTTCTCAAAGTAATTTCAGCATGGCTGAATGGTTCACAGAGAAATCAAGGTGGCATTTATAATGTCATTCTGCTGATATGTGTCTGTATAGGCCTATCTATCTTGTTTCTTCACAGATCCGAGAGGAAATTGAGTATGAGAACCTGGCGAAGATGTACCTGGCTGAACTGATCAAGAAGGAATGCTGGGATGACATGGACACCAAAGGTCGCGGCCTCTGTGTAGGTCAACTTATTGTTAATACTGTTACTCCAAAAAGCCACAGCACACTGCTTGTAAATAAAACCTCTCCAAAATAACCATGTAATCATAATACTACCACCAGAATATAAAATTGGTTAACAAAATGTTGAAATAAATAGTAACACTATTGAGAAAGTTAAAAAATCTCCCTTAAACAATACTCATAAAATAGAGTTTGTTTTTAAACATGACAATTAAGTGTCATATATATCCATGTTCAGCCAATCAGTGCTCCTTGTCATCAGTGCAGCCGTGCAGAATGATGTACATGCTGCTCGTACCGTGGTTTGCTAATTCCCACACTTTTTAAAACATATTTCAAATGGTGTTACCATTACCTGTGGATTTGGATTCTTAATATACACCAATTTCATTTAAATATTTTTATTAAAACTTTGATGATGAAACACAATTTAAGTGACTTTATTACAAAAGAAAGAAAACTGAACATATCATGTTTTGCCCTTAACCCTGTCACGGTAATGTGTCCTGTGACTCGTAAATGGCTTAGGCCCAGGATGGCAGTCTTGCTGACCCCTTTTATCCAATTTGTGACAGGCGTTTACTTCCCCGTTGGTGGTCTACAACTATCCCTTGCGGAAGAGGAGTGCGGCAGAGATTGAGGAGCTGGACCAGGTGATGCAACAGCGACGGGTGGAGAAGGCGGAATTTCAGGTAAGTGATAGTGGAGTCAAATGCATTTATCCATACAATATGCAATTATTATCATTTAAAAATAAAAAAAATTATTAAGGTTTAGCTATGTTATTTTAAAAATATGTTTCATATACTTTTTGCACACTGAGGAATAATAATTAATGTAATTTTATTTTTTATTTATTTAACTATTTCACCTGTATTTAGAATGCTTTTTTACTTTTTATTTTAATAATTTATCATCCAAGATTAACTAATATTTGTACATGCATGTAAAGTGCCTGATGAGAGCAATGATATTGACTCGGGTGCAATACACATAATTTGTATTGTAATTATATTATTAGTCATATATTTACCAGCTAACATTCCATTCAAGCCATTGTTCTAGGGCATTTCACAATGATTCCTCAAAGCTAACAATAATTGTAATTAAACATAATCATTTAACAAACATAAATATTCAATATTGATAATTGCATAAGTAATAATAATAATAGTAATAACAAAACAGGACAACATTAAAATAAATAAATAATAAACCAAATATTTCTATGATAAATAAACACAAATAAAATTGAAACATAAAAATCTCAATGATAAATGTCATTAGCTAAATATTAAATTATCTACAAAGTCTCTTTTGAGTATCAATCAACTAGAGGTACATGTACTTCAATTCAGTAGTTGCACATTGCAAGAATAATTGTATCTTTGCTGCACAACACAGCAGATATATAGTCAGTGTTGGTGATATCACATCTGTAAGCTGCTTTGTCGCTACAAATTATTTATATAAAATTACATACATACATACATTAGTTAATGTTCCTCGCTATTTGTTAGCCCTTCAATAATAATTTCAATAACATCATACCCCATCAAAAGACGTAGTTTTTCAGAAGGCAACATGGCGAATTTATCCAATGAAATAATTCTATTTTTGTAGTCTTTATAAAAGTAATAATGTAAGCTAGTTATAGTCAGGAAGTTTTGATAAATGAACCTAGTAAACTGAGTGTGTGCTGCCAGTAAGTGGCCGCAAATTCAACCAATGAGCATTACAATTAATATACTACACTTCTTGAATGAGTTCTTCCCTAATTTCAACATGATGTGTGTACAAAAATAATTATTTGCATATATTGTGTTTTGTTTATGTTGTTATAGAACAGAATTACACTTGTGAGACCCGGTCAAAGTCCACTGTCTTAGTGTAGTTCATTATTATTTCTTACTATATATATATATATATATATATATATATATATGTAAATTATTATACTATAAATGTACATATATATATATATATATATATATATATATATATATATATATATATATATATATATATATATACAAGAATATAAGTGTATGTATATATATATATATATATATACATTTATCTATATCTATCATTATATATATATATATATATATATATATATATATATATATATATATATATATATATATATATACATATACATACATAATATATATATATATATATATATATATATATATATATATATATATATATATAATCAGGCACTTCACATTGCGGAATTGTTATTTACCAATCAATGAAATTATAGTATTTTCGTATTATTGTTTTTTAGGTTGCTAAATTGCTATAATTTAATTTTAGCTCTCTCGTATTTGTGTCTGTTCAAGGACAACAGTTGAACTAAGTGCTTGCACTTTCTTTTCTTATGTCACCCTATTATATATATCTATATATATATATATATATATATATATATATATATAAAATTATACATGTCAAGTAAACAGGGATTTCAAAATAAAAATATAAGCATGTACTAAAAATGTAACTACAGTTTCATTATATATTATATATTTTATAATTATATATATATATATATATATATATTTACAACAATATTATATATATATATATATATATATATAAATGCATACATGCATACATTCATACATACATACAAACAATATAACATATATATGTATATTATATGTATATATGTACATATGTATACATACTCAACACCGTAATATATATATATATATATATATATATATATATATATATATATATATACAGTAATTATAAAATGTAGTCTGTATTTATAGTATATGTATACTCTTGTACACTTATATTTGTACCTTGAATAAGTCAATCAGTACGCACCATGAGTGTCACATCTATATAGATACAGGTGCAGTACGGACTATACATTGTTATGATTTCTACAACGTATTTCACACAATATGCCTGACAACTTAACATTTGATGACAGGGGGATGATGACTTCATGGATTCAGAAGAAGTTGATGCTGGAAAAGAGTCAATGGCCACCATTGGGAGTTTAGGTGAGACTGCTGAGCTATGTTATTCTTCGTTTAGGTACTGAGTAATGAGCGCAGTGGCCCAGGGGTAGGGTGTCGGGCTCTCGACTAAGAGGACCCGGGTTCGAATCCTGTGCTGTGGTGTTAAAACCTTGGGCAAGTTTTTTCACTCTACATTGCTCCAGTCCACTCAGCTGTATAAATGAGTACCTGGCTATGGACAGTGGTGGATATGTGTACAAGCAGCCTTCGTGCATTAATTGTAGCATATGGCATATGGATGCTTCCCAGAGAAGTTGAGATGGTGTTTGATTAAACAGGTCTGCCAGGGAAGTAATGTGTAAAGCGCTTTGAGCAATCCTGAGGATTGGATACTGCGCTATATAAGAACTTACCTTTATTTTATTTTTTACTTAAGACTGGTGTGCTAAGTCACACTCACATGCTTCATTTATGTTACAATAACATGCTTCGTTTAGTTAACACTGCTCTGTTACATTAACTCTCAGTAAGAGACATGAGCTGTTGGAGTGTTCAATCTTTTTATTATACGTAAACATTTATGATTTTGTTTAATTATGTGTACAGAAAACATTATTAATTGTATTCACAGAAAACCTGGTTCAAATTTAGGTGTATTGTGTTAAAAATAGAACACTTGTTTTGTGATGTAAAGGCACACAAAACAATATTTATGAGTGGTGATCTAAATATTGATTTGTTAAAAAATGAACAACAAAACAGTCTGGAGTTGATTTATTGTCTGGGTCTTCACCCTCTAATTGATAAGCCATCCCGAGTGACTAATATTTCAGCTACTCTAATAGACAAAATATTCACAAATGAATGACTTATTTGTCCTGTTCATCCCCAGTGGGACATAAGGCTACAACACATCCTCCTCCACCGGGTCTGTCCTGTTTTATTTGCTGTGTTCATCCCCAGTGGGACATAAGGCTACAACACATCCTCCTCCACCGGGTCTGTCCTGTTTTATTTGCTGTGTTCATCCCCAGTGGGACATAAGGCTACAACACATCCTCCTCCACCGGGTCTGTCCTGTTTTATTTGCTGTGTTCATCCCCAGTGGGACATAAGGCTACAACACATCCTCCTCCACCGGTCTGTCCTGTTTAATTTGCCGGGGCCAGCACCTCGCCCCATGACAACCCCATTTCTTCTAGCTCCGTCATTACTGTCTGTCACCCACCATCTTGTCTTTGGTTGTCCTGGCTTCCTTCATCTGCATGGGGTCTATGTTAGAGCAACTTTGGGGATATTGTCTTTATGCATTCTCAGGACGTGTCCTGGCCATCTCAATCATTGGAATTTAATTTCCAGGACACTCAACAACACTGTTGCAGCCCGTCTTCTTGTGGAGTCTCACAATTGTAATGTTTTTGACCTATAGAAAGAGGAGTAGAACACTGTCACTGCTCTTTTGTAGTACAATACTATTACTGTTGGTTAGCTATGTGGTTCCACATATTTCAGAATAGTAATTACTATATTGTAAGAACAATGAGTGGTATAGGATAGGCCAGTTTTTCCAGTCCAATTTCTCATCTCATAATACACCAAGACATTTAGCCTGCACTCTCTCGTTGTTTATATCACTGATTGTTATGTTAACATGTGCACTCAATGTTTTTTCTACCAAACAACATATAACTTGTTTTCGCAACATTAAAGGATAGTTTTTTTTACAGCAAACCAGGTACACCTTTTGTCAATGACAGTCAATACTGTTGTAACAAGTTGATTGATATTTTTGTTTGCACAAAACATATTAATGTCACCAGCGAACAGTTGTATATTTTACCAGTCTAGAAATGTTACATAAATCATTCACATACAATATGGATAGTCTAGGTCAAACCTTGTGAGACCCTACAAGATATAATTAACATATTAGAATGAAATTCATCCATGTAAGAGACCTTTTGTTGACCTGTATTCTATATGGTGTGTTGCAGGATTGTATAGTGTGTACTATGTGAGAGACCTTTTGTTGATCTGCATTCTATGTGGTGTGTTGCAGGATTGTATAGTGTGTACTATGTGAGAGACCTTTTGTTGACCTGTGTTCCATGTGGTGTGTTGCAGGACTGTGTAGTGTGTACTATGTGAGAGACCTTTTGTTGACCTGCATTCTATGTTGTGTGTGGCAGGATTTGTAGTGTATACTATGTGAGAGACCTTTTGTTGACCTGTGTTCCATGTGGTGTGTTGCAGGACTGTGTAGTGTGTACTATGTGAGAGACCTTTTGTTGACCTGTGTTCCATGTGGTGTGTTGCAGGACTGTGTAGTGTGTACCATGTAAGGGGCCTTTTGTTGACCTGTGTTCCATGTAGTGTGTTGCAGGACTGTGTAGTGTGTACTATGTGAGAGACCTTTTGTTGACCTATATTCTATGTGGTGTGTTGCAGGACTGTGTAGTGTGTACTATGTGAGAGACCTTTTGTTGACCTGTGTTCTATGTGGTGTGTTGCAGGACTGTGTAGTGTGTACTATGTGAGATACCTTTTGTTGACCTATATTCTATGTTGTGTGTGGCAGGATTGTGTAGTGTGTACTATGTGAGAGACCTTTTGTTGACCTGTGTTCCATGTGGTGTGTTGCAGGACTGTGTAGTGTGTACCATGTAAGGGGCCTTTTGTTGACCTGTGTTCCATGTGGTGTGTTGCAGGACTGTGTAGTGTGTACCATGTGAGAGACCTTTTGTTGACCTGTGTTCCATGTGGTGTGTTGCAGGACTGTGTAGTGTGTACTATGTGAGAGACCTTTTGTTGACCTATATTCTATGTGGTGTGTTGCAGGACTGTGTAGTGTGTACCATGTAAGGGGCCTTTTGTTGACCTCTGTTCCATGTGATGTGTTGCAGCACTGTGTAGTGTGTACCATGTAAGGGACCTTTTGTTGACCTGTGTTCCATGTGGTGTGTTGCAGGACTGTGTAGTGTGTACTATGTGAGAGACCTTTTGTTGACCTGTGTTCCATGTGGTGTGTTGCAGGACTGTGTAGTGTGTACTATGTGAGAGACCTTTTGTTGACCTATATTCTATGTGGTGTGTTGCAGGACTGTGTAGTGTGTACCATGTAAGGGGCCTTTTGTTGACCTGTGTTCCATGTGGTGTGTTGCAGGACTGTGTAGTGTGTACCATGTAAGGGGCCTTTTGTTGACCTGTGTTCCGTGTGGTGTGTTGTAGGACTGTGTAGTGTGTACTATGTGAGAGACCTTTTGTTGACCTGTGTTCCATGTGGTGTGTTGCAGGCCAGGAATACGGGGGGACCACAGATTCCCTCTACAGTCAGTTTGAACTGCACACTCGTGAACAGAAGATGAATCAGATAGTGCTGCTCAAGGTGCACATCATAACTAACAAACAGTGCTACTTCTCCAGTTCATCTTTGCAACTCCCACATCACTGAGTCTGTCATGATTTTTCTCTCCTTCTCTAATAAGTGGTCTCCTGCCATTTTAGGTCTTTCTACATTTCTCCCAGCCATCTTTGGCTATCTCTCCTCAGTGTATTTGCTCTGCCATAAACACAATTTGCTAGAGAACAATGATAGTGCAGTGTGTGACCAATTAGGTCATGTTATTATTATGACTAATATTATTCCCACTGCATAACACACTTGTTTGATAGCATCAGTTGGCAACTTATGGTCCAAAAGCCAACTGAGATGTGCAGAGTAATTAAAAACGAGATTGTACATGATGCACCTCATGGGATGAAGGCAGCTGGTGCAGCTCCCATGGTCAGAAGAACCTACCTCTCAGTGACTGTGTCATCACACAAATAGCTTCTATGGGAAATAATGGGAAAACCAAATGTACTGGACGTCATTGTGAAACCTGGTAGTTCGGGCTCAGTCTTACCGCAATAAATGGGCAGTATGTTGTTCTGTGAAGTGCATTTGAGTTGAGGTTATTAAACACTTCTGTCTATTACTTATATGCATGACATCACACCCTTTCAAAGAATGTTTGATAAATGTTTTGAGATAGTAACATGGCAAGTATATATAATAAGGCTTATTTCTGAATAATGTCAACAACTTAGAGTAACATGTTTAACTCTAGTGTAGCTTTGGAATGGAATGACCTACCAAATGGGCACTTTTACTAAGTAAATGCATTATCATCACCACACATCTCATTCCAGTAAAATCCCAATTGTTGGTGTTTGTCAGGACATCATCCACCGCATACGAGAGGCATTCAACAAGGAGTTTGATGACGTCTACGAGAAGAAGCAGCAGGAAATGGCCAAGATCAAGGAGAAGAACAAACGCATCCGCAAGATACACATGGATCTCAGGTTGCCAGACACGATCGTTGATCCAGAGTTTGGAGACATAGAGAGACCTGAGCTCCTGTTGATAGTCCAGGATGATGAGGTATGGATGGATGCCTTGTCCATTGTCATTATTATAATCGGTTCAGTAGCACAGTAGGTAGAACATCAGCTCCAAATCAGATTGCCTCATACTGATTATTCTTGCTGCTTGTTTAAAGTTTGATCATTTGATAGAATGACATCATGTGAGCATGATCTGTATCAAGCTTTGCCTTTAAGTGTAGCGAGTAATTTTACTGGAAAGAAGATACTGTATCTTGGAAATTATAAAAACAGAAAACGAAAACATGCATTAAGAAAAGTCATATTTACTGAAGAATCACACATTTAGTAAAAAGTCCAATATTTAATATTTTTATGGACATGAATTTAAATATAATTATTTTGTTCTTCCCATGCTGTCAACTCAGTACGTAAGTATTCAGGATTTTGTTCGATCATTTTAGGGCAATAATTAGTGTTACCATATATGTACACTGACTTCCACGTTGATTGTCACTTTTTAATTCTTGGAAACAAAAGGGCTATTAAAAAAATCAGTTAAATGATAGGAAATCCACAATGGCTTCAAAAGCCACAGGCATCCATAGGCAACATCCACTGGACTCAACATGTGTTAACACATGTGCCACTCAGTAGGCGGCACCACAGTAGTGATGTGTACTCGTAGTACCATATGCTTGTGTGGACTTTATGAAAGAACTGATCCAGCCTCTAAATTAAGATAATTGTTAATGTATAAGTTGGTTAGCAACATAGTGTGTACATGTAATAGTTACAATGGCTCCAGACACACACTTTGTTTTATACACACTTCTACCAAAATTTATTTCCATAGAATGTAATCTTTACCCAGAACTACTGAGTGCAACAGACATCTCCTGGTGTTTGTGTGTCACCCACCCACTCAACAACCCAGTAACCCATCCGCCCACCCAGCCAACCACCCAGCCACCCAGCCACCCAGCCAACCACCCACCCACCCACCCATCCATCCATCCACCCACCCAGCCAACCACCCAGCCACCCAGCCAACCACACACCCACCCACCCACCCATCCATCCATCCACCCAGCCAACCACCCACCCAGCCAACCACCCACCCACCCACCCATCCAGCCACCCAGCCACCCACCCAGGCACTGGAAGACAATTGAGCAATTATCACAATTTTGTGTGTAACACATGGTAACTCCATGAGGTTGGTGTAATACTGAAAGGAGAAATTAGACTCCCAACGTATGTGTGTAGGTGAAGGTGGAGAAGTACCTGACAGATGAAGAGAGGAAGGCAAAGGAGAAGGCTGAGAAGGAGGAGGAGGAGAGGAGGAGGAAGGAGCAGAAGGACAACTGGCGGGAACGTGGTCTTGATGACATGATGGATGGCGTGCTGGAGATGCGCAAGGAGGATGAACTCAAGAAGGTCAGCTGCCTTGTGGTTCTCACTACTTGTGGCTCTCACTACTTGTGGCTCTCACTACTTGTGGCTCTCACTACTTGTGGCTCTCACTACTTGTGGCTCTCACTACTTGTGCCTCTCAAGACTTGTGCCTCTCACTACTTGTGGCTCTCACTACTTGTGGCTCTCACTACTTGTGGCTCTCACTACTTGTGCCTCTCAAGACTTGTGCCTCTCACTACTTGTGGCTCTCACTACTTGTGGCTCTCAAGACTTGTGCCTCTCACTACTTGTGGCTCTCACTACTTGTGGCTCTCACTACTTGTGCCTTTCACTACTTGTGCCTCTCACTACTTGTGGCTCTCACTACTTGTGCCTCTCAAGACTTGTGCCTCTCAAGACTTGTGCCTCTCACTACTTGTGGCTCTCACTACTTGTGGCTCTCAAGACTTGTGCCTCTCACTACTTGTGGCTCTCACTACTTGTGGCTCTCACTACTTGTGCCTCTCACTAGACTTGTGCCTCTCACTACTTGTGGCTCTCACTACTTGTGCCTCTCAAGACTTGTGGCTCTCACTACTTGTGGCTCTCACTACTTGTGGCTCTCACTACTTGTGCCTCTCACTACTTGTGGCTCTCAACTACTTGTGCCTCTCACTACTTGTGGCTCTCACTACTTGTGGCTCTCACTACTTGTGCCTCTCACTACTTGTGGCTCTCACTACTTGTGGCTCTCACTACTTGTGGCTCTCACTACTTGTGCCTCTCACTACTTGTGGCTCTCACTACTTGTGCCTCTCAAACTTGTGGCTCTCACTACTTGTGGCCTCTCACACTTGTGCCTCCCCTCACTACTTGTGGCTCTCACTACTTGTGGCTCTCACTACTTGTGGCTCTCACTCCCACTACTTGTGCCTCTCACTACTTGTGGCTCTCACTACTTGTGCCTCTCACTACTTGTGGCTCTCACTACTTGTGGCTCCCACTACTTGTGGCTCTCACTACTTGTGCCTCTCACTACTTGTGGCTCTCACTACTTGTGGCTCTCACTACTTGTGCCTCTCAAGACTTGTGCCTCTCACTACTTGTGGCTCTAACTACTTGTGGCTCTCACTACTTGTGGCTCTCACTACTTGTGGCTCTCACTACTTGTGGCTCTCACTACTTGTGGCTCTCACTACTTGTGGCTCTCACTACTTGTGGCTCTCACTACTTGTGCCTCTCACTACTTGTGGCTCTCACTACTTGTGCCTCTCACTACTTGTGGCTCTCACTACTTGTGGCTCTCACAACTTGTGGCTCTCACTACTTGTGGCTCTCACTACTTGTGGCTCTCACTACTTGTGGCTCTCACTACTTGTGGCTCTCACTACTTGTGGCTATCACTACTTGTGGCTCTCACTACTTGTGGCTCTCACTACTTGTGGCTCTCACTACTTGTGGCTCTCACTACTTGTGGCTCTCACTACTTGTGTCTCTCACTACTTGTGGCTCTCACTACTTGTGGCTCTCACTACTTGTGCCTCTCACTACTTGTGGCTCTCACTACTGGGCTCTCACTACTTGTGGCTCTCACTACTTGTGGCTCTCACACGTGGCCTCACTACTTGTGGCTCTCACTACTTGTGGCTCTCACTACTTGTGGCTCTCACTACTTGTGGCTCTCACTACTTGTGGCTCTCACTACTTGTGGCTCTCACTACTTGTGGCTCTCACTACTTGTGGCTCTCACTACTTGTGGCTCTCACTACTTGTGGCTCTCACTACTTGTGGCTCTCACTACTTGTGCCTCTCACTACTTGTGCCTCTCACTACTTGTGCCTCTCACTACTTGTGGCTCTCACTACTTGTGCCTCTCACTACTTGTGGCTCTCACTACTTGTGGCTCTCACTACTTGTGCCTCTCACTACTTGTGGCTCTCACTACTTGTGGCTCTCACTACTTGTGCTTCTCACTACTTGTGCCTCTCACTACTTGTGCCTCTCACTACTTGTGGCTCTCACACTTGTGCCTCTCACTACTTGTGGCCTCACTACTTGTGGCTCTCACTACTTGTGCCTCTCACTACTTGTGGCTCTCTACTTTCTTCAGTGGCTCTCACTACTTGTGCCTCTCACTACTTGTGGCTCTCACTACTTGTGCCTCTCACTACTTGTGGCTCTCACTACTTGTGCCTCTCACTACTTGTGGCTCTCACTACTTGTGGCTCTCACTACTTGTGCGCTCTCACTACTTGTGGCTCTCACTACTTGTGGCTCTCACTACTTGTGGCTCTCACTACTGTGCCTCTCACTACTGTGCTCTCACTACTTGTGCCTCTCACACTTGTGGCTCTCACTACTTGTGCCTCTCACTACTTGTGGCTCTCACTACTTGTGCCTCTCACTACTTGTGGCTCTCACTACTTGTGCCTCTCACTACTTGTGGCTCTCACTACTTGTGCCTCTCACTACTTGTGGCTCTCACTACTTGTGGCTCTCACTACTTGTGGCTCTCACTACTTGTGGCTCTCACTACTTGTGGCTCTCACTACTTGTGGCTCTCACTACTTGTGCCTCTCACTACTTGTGCCTCTCACTACTTGTGGCCCTCACTACTTGTGGCTCTCACTACTTGTGGCTCTCACTACTTGTGTGCTTCAGTCTGTGCCCTGCATCTGACTATGTGAAATTATTTGTACATTGTTCAGGTTATAATATTATTATATATGCTGCATATAGTCATGGTATTTATCATTATTGTAATTTTAGATGTACAATGAAATGGTATCTACTAATTATGTATGTTTTTATTTGTACATTTTATCTATTATATATATATATATATATATATATATATATCTGCGTTATTACTAAATTATGTATATGACAATGGATGTTATACAATAATATATATATATATATATATATATATATATATATATATATATATATATAGATAATATATATATATATATATATATATATATATATATATATATACATAACTACTATATATGTATAATATACATTGTATCTAATGACTTCTGTCTAAACACACATGTCTGTTTACCTTTGACTTCTGCATGAGTCTGTCACCAGCATGAGATGGATCTAACCTACACTGACTGTGCTGACCTCTGACCCCAAGTCTTGTTATTTTAGGATGTTCCTGTGCCTGCGTTTATGTCAGCCAAGTCGGTGGAGGAGTGGTCAGAGGAGGAGCGCAAGGTGGCCTTGGAGTACGAGAAGAAATGCAAGGACCTGGAGGATGAGAGGGAGAAATACAGGAAGGTAAATGAGCAGTGGTTGAGAGGGGAGAACATTTCATTCAGGGCAGCCACAAGGCAGCCACCATTACTGCTTTTACAGTGAAACCTGTTATATATGGTAACCTGAATATAATGGTCACTTCCGTATGTCTTAAATGACTTTCTGTTAGGTTGTACTACCCACTATTTACCCATCATGGTAACCTGGCTATGGCGTATTAGTTAATTTGGACTGTAATATTCATTGTCAACCTGCTGCTTGCAAGGCAGCTGGCTCAAAGTGAATTCATAATTTACTGTGAATAAAATGTCAACGCATGTACATGGGACTATCATAATGCATTCAAGTCAGGCTTTGATGTCCAATAGCATCGCTCTAAGAAGAGCATATAATCACAGATGAAAAATGGCTGCTGTAATATTTACCTAGATGTGTTTGGTATACCTGGATAGACTGGAGACTAAGGGAAGCCACATAGTTGCAACCAGCTGATGATGTCATACGTACCTCTGGTAGCCGGATTGCAATGTCCTGACCTGATCACATTTTATTCAGGGGAAAGCTTCTTCCACACACATGACAAACTATCTACATAATTGATTGGTCCTGAAAAAGGCAAAAGAAGCATCAATTAAATATAGCATATTGTGTAGTATAGTGTACTCATTAACTCTTAGTTTTTGTATCATTCATAACAGTACCAACTAGTCAATGTCAACGTAACCATTCATAATACGTATATCCATCTAGGCAATACCAAATCGTAAACTTCATCATGTTCTCTTATTCTCCACAAGAGGTTGTAGGGAAATGTCATTATCAGCTGGTTTCGCAGAGGCTTCCATGTTGGTTTCTGTTCATGTTAATAATTGTCAGCATTATTCTTCAAACAGCAACTGGAGATTGAGTTGAAGAAACTTCAAGTGATGAATGAGGAGAGGCAGGAACAGTTTGACGAAGTTATCTATGCTCTGTTTGACCGCAAAGTGAAGAGTGAAATGGTCATTTACCAGGTACGTTGTGCTAGGAGAGTTAGCACTTAGAATTAACAATATCTTAGCATAACACTTGACAAAATACTTTGCTCTGATAATGTAGTGTCATGAGTGCCCAATCAAATGTGAGTTTCTAAAATAATTGTAATTTCCTTCTGAGGTATTGTAGATGTTCTTAGCACACACTGTAGCTTGTTTACAGTCATAGTTGTGTCTCATTACACAGAGATTGTGACTTGTGTTTGTAGGAGGAGATGAAGATCATGCGACTCCGACTGTCACTGCTCCTATGGGAGGAACTCGACAGCCGAGAACTGGACCTCAATGCTCTCCATGAGCACAAGAATGTCATGAAGGTAAGGCAACTTGAACTTGCCTTGACACTATGTCAGGCATACCACTTTGTTGTGTAAAAATATTCATATTCAGCATGTTGAACGATAGATTAAATCAACTGTTGTTTAAAAAATAAGTATAACTTCAATGTCACAGTCCTTTACTTTACTGTGTCTTATGCAAATGCTCTCCCTATTTCACTGATGTAGGCGTGATTCTGGTACACTTCTACACACCATGTGTTCTAAATCACATATTCCAGACCAGACAGTGTCCTCTAGAACATAGTTGTCCTCTGTCCCACTGTCATGTAGGTAGTCCTGTTAGCAGGAGCAGTTAATGTCCTATCAAACATACATGTCCTCTATCCAACTGCCATGTGTGTTGTCCTGTGAGCAGGAGCAGTTAGTGTCCTTTAGAACATACTTGTCCTCTGAGTCTCACTGTTGTATGTGTCCTGTGAGCAGGAGCAGTTAGTGTCCTTTAGAACATACTTGTCCTCTGAGTCTCACTGTTGTATGTGTCCTATGAGCAGGAGCAGTTAGTATCCTTTAGAACATACTTGTTCTCTGAGTCTCACTGTTGTATGTGTCCTGTGAGCAGGAACAGTCAGTGTCCTTTAGAACATACTTGTCCTCTGAGTCTCACTGTTGTATGTGTCCTGTGAGCAGGAACAGTCAGTGTCCTTTAGAACATACTTGTCCTCTGAGTCTCACTGTTGTATGTGTCCTGTGAGCAGGAGCAGTTAGTGTCCTTTAGAACGTACTTGTCCTCTGAGTCTCACTGTTGTATGTGTCCTGTGAGCAGGAACAGTCAGTGTCCTTTAGAACGTACTTGTCCTCTGAGTCTCACTGTTGTATGTGTCCTGTGAGCAGGAACAGTCAGTGTCCTTTAGAACATACTTGTCCTCTGAGTCTCACTGTTGTATGTGTCGTGTGAGCAGGAGCAGTCAGTGTCCTTTAGAACATACTTGTCCTCTGAGTCTCATTGTTGTATGTGTCCTGTGAGCAGGAGCAGTCAGTGTCCTTTAGAACATACTTGTCCTCTGAGTCTCATTGTTGTATGTGTCCTGTGAGCAGGAACAGTCAGTGTCCTTTAGAACATACTTGTCCTCTGAGTCTCATTGTTGTATGTGTCCTGTGAGCAGGAACAGTCAGTGTCCTTTAGAACATACTTGTCCTCTGAGTCTCATTGTTGTATGTGTCCTGTGAGCAGGAACAGTCAGTGTCCTTTAGAACATACTTGTCCTCTGAGTCTCATTGTTGTATGTGTTCTGTGAGCAGGAAAAGAGTGCCAAGGCAGTGCTGAATGCTCGACATCAGGTGGACATTCAGCGTGAGAAGTATGACATTCTAGTGGTCGAGGACAGACTTCTTGACAAGGGCTTCAAGAAAGAGTTTCACGACACATCCCCCATTCAGTTTGACCATCTCTACAAGATGTTCCGGAAGAGACCAAGGTCTGTCAACAAGTTTATTAGTTGAATTTAGCACATATTTATATATATATATATATATATATATATATATATATATATATATATATATATATATATATATAAAAAAAAGGTTAAACAGAAAAGCTAGCTGTTTTAGATGTAAATTGTCTTTGATTTGAAGAACAACGATATTTGGTAATGTCTCTGATATAAGAGTTTTTTTTTTTAATATTGTTTTCTTAGGTCCTGCAGCAATATGGTAGAAATGTCATTAGAATGACAGTGATATAATTCATATTTGCATTAATAAGTCTTGGGAAATGACATAGCATTAAGCAGAGAATATATTATTATATGTTCAAATATGTTTTATACTAAAATGCTATATTACTTAAAAGTGTGCATGGTGTCATATAACTGTATAGAGGGAATATGTAATTAGTAGTATGTATGTATCTATAATGATTTTATAATATATTTATATATAATATATATATATATATATATATATATATATATATAATATATATAGATAGTATAGTTAGTAGATAGATTAAAATATATATATATATATATATATATATATATATATATATATATATATATATATATATATATATATATATAGACAGACAGACAGACAGACAGACAGACAGACAGACAGACAGACAGACAGACAGACAGACAGACAGACAGACAGACAGACAGACAGACAGACAGACAGACAGACAGACAGACAGACAGACAGACAGACAGACAGACAGACAGACAGACAGACAGACAGACAGACAGACAGACAGACAGACAGACAGACAGATAGATATATGGCTGAAACTAAAAGAACATAATGTAAAGTATAAACAAGTTCAGTACCAATATAACCTTTTGTAGGAATTTATCTTTGCCAGTATGTTACCATTTTCACCCTGTTTCTTCCAGACCTCATCGCCTGAAGGGAGCTGAGTCCCCTGTCTATGACCAGGCATCAGGAAACCCTTTTTCGGAGTATCCGTCGCCATCATACATAGCTGAAATGTCCAAGGTAGCTATGGATGCAGCACTGCAAGACCTTGACAAGTTCTCCAATGCTCCTGACGGTATTGATGAGGACTTGTGGCACCACCTGTGCCACTACCGCAGACTGAAGATTGAGAGTGAACATATGGTGAGTCAACTCTCAACCAAATGCTGTCACAGTCATCGTTGCAAACTTAGAATAAATTATATACATATCTTAGACAAAATGTTGGCATAACCTTGGGCACCCCAGTGTCACCAATCACCATCAACCTCATTATGGAATGTATGAAACAAAATGCTGTCACCACACACTTTGGAAATTATGCACAGATAAATTGATAGACATGGAAAAGGCAGGGAAATGCAACATTTGATTGGACAGTTTTGACAAGACTAACAGCATCAAATTCTAATCATGTAGTGGAATTGGGTGGAGATCTGCTGTATCTGGGAACTGGTTCACTAATATTTCTACAAGCACTTACGCCCAATTTTGCAGTGCATTTTACAGCATTACTAAGGGCAAGGTTGTTGTGGTATTTATGAATCGTTGTTATCAGCTAGTTTATGTTGTATCTAATTTCAAATGCTCACAGTTGACCTTCATATTATTGTACTTGACAACAGTATGTTGTTTTAAGATATTTGTGCTCTCTGTGATCTTGTCAACTAAAATCTGTCAGCAGTGACAATTACAAGTGTACACTGTAAGTTTCTTCAGTAACATGGCAGTGGCTTTTAGTTTTATAAGATGGATTTTAGTTATTCGTACAGCAAAAAGTGACAGGTTGTTGATAAATGATTAGTGAGGCCTATTTTCAATTTTGCTTTGACAAATATTAAATATATTTTGCCAAATTGTACCCACTGCATAATGTATTGATTACCATTATAGGAATAATGCTCTGTAGCTTAAGCTGAGACAAGAAAGATGAAATAAAAAAGAACATCATGACGAATGCAGTGGAAAACACATGCAAATGCGTGGTCGTATTCCACTATGCCCAAAGATATGATCAAAAGACAGAAGAGAATCTGAAAAGATGTGTCATTAGCTCATGAGAATTTGCAGTGCCACAGATACCAGAGAAACCTGCACCAGAAGATACAAAGTTGCAGATCATCTTGGTCCTTTAGCTAGTGTGTCCTTTCATCTGACCACAACTGTAGTACTGCTTACATATATCATCACTCATTAATCCTCTTGTTGTTAGCTTGTGACTAACTTGGTGATACAAACAACTGAATCAATTCCTTCTACTAAACGTATCCAAAAGTCCAACAGTTATAATTATCTATCACATAGACGTTTGTTCTTGTCAGGATGACTTCATTGCATGAGTATGTGTGACATCTTAAGTCAGTGTGGTCTTGTGACTGCTTGCAGTTTCCCTCATCTTGGTTTATTGATATTTCTGTTTTTCATATTCAGATAGTTTCTTTTACTTGTTGCCTGTTGATGTCTCTGTCAACTGTTCTTTCTTCCGGTCTATTGTGTCAATCTCTGGTTATAATGGTCAGTGAGGGTTGATTTGTTTATATGGACATTGATCATTTCCTTTCTTCTTGGTGTGTTCTTGTTGTCCTTCTTTTATTTTTCCACTTTTTGTTACATAGTCTTCCTGTATATTACCAACAGGTATAGTTTACGGGGTTTATTTTTAGTATGTTGTTTTATGTGCATATGCATATGTTTGTAAAGCACACATATAGTGCCCAATTGATTGGGCACTATATAAGTATTTTCATTATTATTATTCCTGTCTCCTTGATATGTGGGCATCACAACTGTGATGAGGTATACAACTGGTCATTGTGCAGTTCTAACACCTGTTGCTCACAGTCCCTCACATATTATGTCCTTGGAAATAGGTCAATCTTGAGGTTAGGTTTAATGGCAGCTTTCAACGTTGTTGTTTAGCTTGGTTAGATGCCACAGCAGCAAGCTCCACAGCTCCGTGGTAGCCATGACAACCATCTGGTCACCACAGTAACTCCTTGCGCATGGAACACACGGCTGCTTGTGTTTGCTTGAGCCCAGTGGTCTACATGGCTGACATCAACTGCTGATTACAATAAATCCATTAAGTGAGCTGTTCCGAAGAATGTTTAGTAAATGTAGACAGACATATTCAATATGATGGCTATGTTTTTGTAGATCAAAGAGAAGTCACAACTTCTGTCCGACATGCAGGCATTCCACCAGAAGAGGATTGATGAAGATGAGCAGATTGCTCAAGACATCAATGATCTGTGCAACACGATCTCCAAGTGAGTGGTCGAGATTGCTAAACATTCTTCAGGATTGTTCATTTGATTAATTGTAACCTTAATTATACAATGCAAATTTCCTCATGTTGAGAATAATGTTACCTGTCATTTGACATGGAGTTACTTAAGCAGGTAATCATTACTAAAAACATAGCTTCTTTGTTTTTATCACCCAGATATAAAATCAAATGACACTGTTATATCTGTTGAAGAGAAATTAGTTCTATGTTCCCAACATTTTATATAGAAAAAATAAGACATTTATTAAGCCACATTAATACATTATAACATACCTTCCAGCTCCGTTTATGTAGGTACAAGTCATAGCTCAGTGGTGTTGGTACATGTCATAGCTCAGTGGTGTTGGTACATGTCATAGCTCAGTGGTGTTGGTACATGTCAGAGCCCAATGTTATTGGTAAATGTCAGAGCCCAATGGTGTTGGTACATGTCAGAGCCCTGTAGTATTGGTACATGTCAGAGCCCTGTAGTGTTGGTACATGTCAGAGCCCTGTAGTGTTGGTACATGTCAGAGCCCTGTAGTGTTGGTATATGGTTGTGACACTTGTTCAGAAAGACAATGGTACTGATTAACCAGTACAAAATGCAATATCAATTTGTGTATGATATTTCAACCAACAACCTAGAAAGCCTGCCCATTTGGAGTGTAATGTAGCCAATGGTTGGGTTTGCTGCTTCAGACTGAAGGAGGACAAGTTAAGGTTTGTCTGTAACCTTGAGGTGCAACTTGTCCTGAAACAAGGCCAGGTGGAGATAGATAACACAGCCTTCATCCCAGACTTCCAGAACAGTCTCCTCATCCACCGCAGTGTCATTGAGGACCTCAACGCAAAGATCAGAGTGAGTGGTCTCTGGGTTGAACATAAGCAACAAATCCAAACATTCTACATCTAGTGTCTAAAAGACATCTTTCCAAGACAAAATTGAACATCCCGTGCAAAATAAGCAGATGCAAATGAAAAAAGAAGCCCGAGAGCTCAAGTGTTTCTGGTAATGTGTAACCAGTAATTCTGAGATGTTTGTAAGTGTTCCATGGTAAGTCTACCAGCTCCTACATTTGTGGGGGGAGTCATCTGGGACAGTGGCTTCTGATATTTTGACTATAATATTCCTTTCATAACAGTCTTCTTTTTATGTTTCCGTCTTTCTTAGTTAGACAAATTATTCGATCAGTATTTGTTTCATAAGCATTCAGTAAATATATAATAAATATGTGTGCTATAACACCCACTCTTATGTATGTGTATTTCTCTTATGACATTGTTGCAGACAGCCTTTGCTTTGATCTGTGGTGACCATAAGAGTATTTTCCTTGTGTTTTTTGCAGAATCTTGGGGAGCACAAGATAGCAAGTATGGAGGAGAGCAAAGACTTCCGCAAGGGAATCATACAGTTGGAATGGTGTGTCAATAAATATTGCCTAACTAACAAAAGATATCCAGATATTTTGTTTAAGCACATTTAATTGTTTTTACTGAACTGCTTTGAACACTTATTGTACACAAAATAACTTTGTTCATGCAGTGTTAGTGCCCTGTGTGTATGTCTGCCTAACAAGATTCCTGGATGAGTGAATCAACACATGTAATGTACAATGGAACCTCACTATTAAAGTCACCCTTAAAACAGGACAAAAGTGACTTGATTAGAGAGGTGACCTTATTAATAGGAATAATTCCCTGTATTTATACAGAACAAATATCTAGGATTCGTAGGGTGACTTTAATTGCAAGGTGGCTGTACTACCAAAGTCACATCAAACTGAAGGTCGTCTGTATAAATATAAACATTTGAAAATATTATTCCTAGAAATGATGTTCAGATGCCAAGGCTCTGGGGATGTGGGGACAGGTTGATCTGAGAGTATCATGAGAGTATTATGATCACGTGTCTAGTTACATGAACACACTAGCAAAAATCCAAGTCTTCTGGACTGCTACAATACACATAGATGCACTGGATATGTTCCTGGAGTATTTAAGCTGTATGTTTGTCAAAGATAACATAATTTGCAGTGTTTCGTAATCTGCATGTTTCTTACAATTGTTGTAATTATGAAAAATGTCCTCGACTGATTGAGTGATGGTCTATGTAATTCCAAACAATTGTACAAAGCATGTACAAACAATCGCACAAACCTTTAACTTTTAAGGAGGAAATGTGAAGAAGTAAACATTTGTTCTAATTGGTCCCTGAAAGTTTGGCACCAAATATGTAAAACTTCTAGGAAGGAATGTTTAGCATATATACAGTGAGGTGTTTTTATTCTACTGCTAGGGAGTACAAACGTATGACCATGGAGATGGTGGACCTTCAGAATAAGATGAGAGACATTCAGAACATGAAAGTGACGCGGGAGATACAATCGGTACATACCACAAGTTCTTGGCAACTTTTGCTTTCTTAATTTACTTCATTAAACATGTCTATGTGCTGTATCATTGATATTTAAATGTGCAGTAACATGGCCTCATTGTTTAGAGGTAAGGAATGCTGTTTTAATGTTAATATTTAAAAAATAATGTGTTCATGTATATGGAAGTTTATTCAGACACAAACGCATGCACAAATATATTCATGCAGTACTATGAATAGATTTGTGTTTTCATATTTGCATTAACATCATGTATCATACAATATCATTTCAATGTTATCAGTATCACCATTGGTTAGTAGGAGCCAGGGCATAGATGAGCCGCTTACATAAGTGTCAGATGTTCCTTATGAAAGGACAGGCAGCCAGTCCAGTAGTGAGATTTCACATATCCAAATAGTGCAAGTTCTTTTTTAAATCCCTCTGTTTTTCTTGCTATGAGAGGGTGTTGATTTAACCAATGTTCTTCTGTGTATCAATATCAATGACCAACTACTTGAATCTTGTTTGAAGGCTACTCTATGTCCTGGTAGTTTGTTTGCCAGCCTCTTGCTGCAGTGGCCAGTTGACAGCAGTGAAGGGAAGCACATGGAGTGAACACTCATGTTGTTGGTTGTAGTACCTGAACCAGGATGACCATGAGGCACGCAAGGCCCACGAGATCGCCTTACTGGAGCAGACAGTCGATATGCAACGGCGCGTAAGTAATGAAGGCCATCCACAATAACATCTGGCTCCATATAACACGACACATACAACCACTGATCTCTACAGAGTTTAATGTGTCATGTAATTTGATCTGTAAGTTAAACGTAATGAGTAATCAATTATTAGTTCAGTAGAGACTACATCATTCTGGCAATGGCACACACCAACAGCAGGCACCCATCAGATTGCAAGACATGTAACATCTAAATGATTGGCAGTGGCTGTACACAGGTGAATACACAGTTGAAACCAATGTTTAAGCTCTATGAACTGCAGTGGATGTATGCTACAATCAGTGTATCTTATACGGTGGTCTGTTTCTATGAAAACACCTGGAATATATAAGGAGCATCAAATATAAGGAACAGCATGACTGAATACCTCCTGAAAATGCTCTTCATTAATCGGTACTTTACAGAAGCACTCAGTAAACAGTAGTTGCCCATACAACATAAGTATAATCATTTGTATGTATTCCAGCAACACGCCAGGGCAGTAGCTGAACGCAAGAGGTCACTCACTGACTTGAAGCGAACCATTCGAGGCAAGAAAGACGACAATTCAATGCTGAACACTGAACTGAATGACATCAACGTGGCTGTGAATGAACGCAGACACATACATGAAGTAGTTGGTAAGTTGTCAATATATAGGTATATAAAATATGAACCGGTGATTTGGCAATCTAGAAATTGCTAAACATATTTTTATATGCTAATATATGTCTTATGCTTTTAAATATTTTAATGTATTTGTTTATTTAACTAGCTACATAACTAGTTTATTGATATAATTAACTATTAGCTAATATTCTTCATTTATCACAAAACTGTCTTGTTAGTTAGATCAAGCACTATATATAGTGGCCTATCAAGAAAGTACTCTTCTCAGAGTTGTGGCATTGCATGCATAATATGAATCACTGTGAAATTGTTTTGCAGCTGACAAGACAACAAGTTTTGACCACGAGGAGAAGTATCGAGACATCGTGCAACGTCGCAAGCTGGTGGACCTTGCAAAAGCTCAGGCCCAGGAAGTGGCTGTGCTGCGTGCAGAGGTGGAACGTCTGCGCATGAGAACATTCCCAGCTCTCGTACAGGTTGAACGCTAGACAGCAAACATCTGGCACACATCATAAGACTATGATGAGATCTCTAATTCTTATGGCATGATGGTTTAGAAATGGCAGAGATGTTGTGTGCTTATGGATAAACTCATGTGTAAATTGTAATAAAGGCATGCTTCACTGAATGAGACTGTGTCGATACAACAAAATTATGGACACATTATTTTATGGCTTGTTATTTTACATGTAGTGTGTCAATTGCCGGTAATTTACAGATAAATAGTTAACCAAAATTCAGACACCACATCGCATGTGAGTTGTTGCGCCTGGTTTTAGCCAACAGATTTGGATCTTTACAACAATTTGGATGTTACTTTCAATACAGATACTGGGTTGTTTTGTTGCCAACATGCCGAAAGTAAATTATGTAATCCACGTTTTCACTGCATATTTATTCATTAACACGTTAGCGTGATTTGTTGTGTTTTACACGAGGTATACATTAATTTACTTCACAAATAAGATGTAATGTCAGTAACACGTGTTGAGATACTTACTTGGAGCAACTGGTTTTAGAAGACAAACTTTAGTTCACAGTACAGTTGAATTAGCGAGTAAAGCAGTTGGTTATTATTTGAAAATATTTTCTTTGTTGATTTGTTTTCAAATGGCAGTTCTCCTTCATATGTATTGTCTTTAATAGCGCACTTATTTAAATATAGTTGGAATAAAATGTATTTACTGAATTTGTTTATGGCTTGTGTCTACTTTTGAATACACTGTGTTGAGAGATTCACAAAACACTCATGCGTGCACACACGCACGCATGCACATGTACACAACTAAGCACAAAAACAGTCATGCACAAAAACAGTCATGCACACACACACACACACACACACACACACACACACACACACACACACACACACACACACACACACACACAACACGAACACACACACACACACACATACACACACATGAACACACACACACACGCACACGCACACGCACACGCACACGCACACGCACACGCACACGCACATGCACACACATGGACACACCCACACACACACACACACGAACACACACACACACACACACACACACATGCACACACGCACACACACACATGCTAAATTAATTTACAAAAACCACAAAGCCATTCCACTGATGTGCCACTTTGTGTTCGTCTCATTCTAGTTCCCAGGCATTGATGTCAATTTGGCCTTTCTTCATACAATGCTTAGCAGTGTCTTTGAATCGTTTTCTCTGGCCACCACGCATTCTTATTTCTTAGGTGGTTTCCTCCGAACAGCCAACACTTGGGCTAATGCAGGAGTTATCCTTCTCTCTAGAATTAGTGAGTCCACTACAGGTTACACATTTACCCCCTGTGTGGGATCTTTTACTAGACATAGAGTAGAATAGTAATACAAACAGCTTTGTAGACCATCACCTTAGTATCTTTCCTGAGATTGTGGTTATCGAAGACACGATTGCGCAGTTTCCTGAAGGATGTGCTGGCACAGCTTGTATGGTGTTGAATTTCTGCTTCAATGGTGGCCTTCTGGAATAGATGACTACCTACGTACGTGAAATGTTCAACAATTTCTAGGGTTGTTCCAGATATTTTAATATCAGGAGGTCCTTCTATGTTGCCTGGAGCAGGTTGGTTTTTCTTTTGTTGATGGAGAGTCCTAGACTTTGATATGCTTCTGTCAGGAGGTCAAGGCTTTTCTGAAACTATTCTGCTGTGTGGGCAGCAATGGCACAGTCATCAGCATACTGGAGGTCTATAATGGCGTCCTGTCACTTTTGTTTTGGCCTTGAGATGACTCAGATTGAAAAGCCTCCCTTTGGGCCGATAGTCAATTTCAACTCGACACGGAAGGGGGTCATGGACAATACAGAATATGATACATAGGTAGATAGTGAAGAGATGGTTCGATAACGCATCCCTGCTTCTGCTTGATAACATATCTGATTTGATATTGTCAGTCAAGAACACATTTTATCTAAAACACTTTCCAGCATATACACATCATGTATTGAAAATAAACTAACACTGTTGTTTAATTTTATACTAAAATACATTATTTTTAACATAAAAAACAACTTGCTTCCGTACATATGTACTTTCATTTTACTGAAAACAAAACAAAATAGTATTAAAATTGTTTCTTCATCAAATCCCCAAACTAGGTTTCATTGTAGGTAGGTTAGGTAGGTATTTTACCAAATATTTTCAGAACGCGATAGCGAACCGTGGCGGTATGGGACATGCAGTCATACAGTGTCGTTGCAGTGCCTGTGTGGGCCCGTCTTAGGGGAATCACCTAGCACCACATTACTTCCTGGTTGGAAACAGTAACACATACACACTGCCACCTGTCGGTCATCGTCAGGCAGTGTCTGTGCGTGGTCAATGTAAACACAAAGACGACTAGGCGGACGGTATATATGTCGGAGCAGTTTATTATAAATTACGTATCGAACAAGTGTAATATTGGTACGCAGATCGGCCACATTTGCTAAGGTGCGTTTGTGCACATGTCTAGCAGCAAAGGAGATCAGCAAAGGGTAGGTTTGTTTCGATATTACATTTACAGTAGGATTAGTGCTGCAGTATAATAATTAACTGCCCAGAATAGACCGCTGCTTTCAGCTAGTGGTCGATTCAAAGGAGGCCATTCAGGCCAAGACATATCGCATTCAGTTATATTACTAGCGAACACTAGCGATAAGCGCGCAGCAAGCGGTATTACGACCGGCTCCAGTAGGTAATTGTTTGCTCACAAATATTGATTGTCTGCATGTTATGATTAGGCGAAACAAACATAAATTTTTTTTCGAGCATCACTATATGAGCGTATTATATATATATATATATATATATATATATATATATATATATATATATATATATATATATATATATATATATATATATATATATATATATTATATATAGTCAATAAGACTTATTGAACAATAACACAGCTCGTTATGAAATCTGTAAAATACAAGACATTTGACTTCATGAAACCATCCTTGTGATCCTGTTACGGGACATAATAATATAACTGAAAGAACTTATCACGTGGCGAGGACAAACTACAGACCAGCAGTGGAGGTTGGACGATGACAGACTGGTCAGAGCGCGAGGACAGCGGATGGAACTAGAGGTCGGACTAATCAGGTGACGAGGACACACAAGGTCGGAACGATAACAGACTGATCAGACGACGGGCACAAAGGATGAAACTGAAAGTCAAATTGATGGCAGAGTGGTTAGATGACAAGGTCATTGGTTGGAACATATGGTTGGAGTGGTCACAACAGGAGGACCAATCATACACCATACAGTCCATGTACCAAACAATGTTTCCGGATGTGAAGTAGTAACCTTGTAAGCATGGTATCTGAAGAATAAAAAACAGCCTAGCTAGTTTGAATATATAGGCTAATGTTTAAGAATTTGGTGCGAACCTGACAAATAAATAAATCAAAGTCAATTTGCTAAAACGAAGTTGTAATACTTAAAAGAAATAGAAAGGATGGTATCGGCCAGTATACTGCAAATCTGAAAACAGAATTAACTGTCCGTCAACGATGACTAGTTTTCGTAAACGTTTATATCATCTGTATACAGCACACTAAAACATGATTAAGTATGGTTTATTTAAACTAATATAATACTAATCATCAACGTTGTGCAGCCATGGTTTGGCGAATGCCTCAGATCTGTCCAGATCTGCTCATGTAATGTTTTCTTGTTTTACTCGCAATGTACGTTCGGCTTGCATCTACATTGGTTATATTCGATTGATAAATGTTCCTATGAATAATGAACTCTATAAAGTATTTTCTTTATACACTATTTCAACAGGAAAAGCAAGCCACAATTAAACAAACATCACCCTCACATTGTCATAGTATCTGAGCCGTACATGTTTTCAGAACAATATCCTGCAAGTTGTTTTATTTCTTGACAGGTATTGCAGTTGTCGAAATATATAGAGCTCAACCATAAAGTAGCAAGTCCGGACATTGCAGAAGAGATGGGTACGAGATTCCAAGCCCCCGCGCAATCTCCACAATCAATAACTCTGGAGCTATGCGAACTCAGAATGCTACATGCGGAGAGGTTTACATCAGCACAAGAAAACAAATATCCAGGGATGACCGTGACGATTGACACAGTGAACCGTAAAGTAACATTCAAGGGCAAGAAATCAGACATACAAGCTGCTGAAAAGGCCATGTATAAGATCATAGACAGCATGGAAAAGAAATGTTTCGAAATGTCTGTTCACCTGGTGAAATTATTGCGAGGCATCACCATGATAAGACACATGGTGAGTGCGTTTAAGAGCGAGAAGATAATCGCTGTATACGAGGCAGTAGGAGACACCACACTTGGTGTGTTTGCTCGCCATGGTAAACACGCAAAGACAGCCGTCCATGTGATCAAACGAGAAACAGACGAGACCTGTGTTGCTGTTGATTCCGCGCACACACTGCAAACATCAGAGTGGGCTGCGTTGAAAGAACAACTCCACTCTAAGCATAAAGGCTTAATCGCAATCACCGAGTGTGACCGGCACATCACAGTGTCAGGGACAATGGATTCAGTTGCGCTAGTTGAGGAGGAGATACTGCAGAACCTTCTAGCAAAACGTTGCTCTGTACTGGTGGGAGGAACGAGGGTGCAGGTGGTTCGAGGGGATCTGACAATATTTCCAGCAGACGCCATCGTCAATGCTGCTAACGAAGAATTAAGACATGGAGCTGGACTCGCCAAAGCCATTGTTGTTGCAGGTAATAGCAATAATAATATGTTTATAAACTTGTTTAATAAATTATTGAATTTAATCGTTGTTACGTATGGGCATCCATAATTGTAGCAGGTATAACTTAGATTAATAAAAGTATCGGTCCTCATCTTGCGAAGACAACTAAAGAATTAAAATTATAGAAGTGATACGCTGGAAGTAAAACATTTACGTGTTAGCTGCGTTTTTCAACAGTAATGGCATGCCTAGTACGGGAGACCGGGGCTAGTTGTAACAAAAACAATATATTTCAATATTGCAGGTGGGTTTCTTAACAGGTCGAAACTTGTTTCATGCCAAAGGGTCCCCACATATCTCCCGCATATAATTAGGTCATAATTAATGTTCCGGCCTATTACATGTTTGTGCTATAATGAGTTAAAAAGGTGTCCTAAAGTGTTACAATTTACCCCGATACGGGGCAAGTTGTACAAGTATACGGGCTAAATTGTAACGTACATGTTTAGCATTGGTGCAAATTGTAATAACATAGAAACCTATACAATTGGTGCAATTGTTCTCATTATATATAATTTAGGCTATATATAAGCTTGTTACTCGACAATAACGATATATACAATCACATAATTGGGTAGATTACGTATAGAAATTCACCTTTTAAATACCGCATTTAACAAAACAGGCAATAACATTACCATTTCAATTACAACGATCTGTAGATTATAACTTGTAACTGCTCAAGCAAACATTCGCATTCGCATTCGCACACGTGATCTGATTTAACAGTTATTGTGAATATACAAAATATGTTGACATACCATCAAGTTAAATACCTACTCGTTTTACCATTCCCCAGGTAACACAAATAGGACAAACGTCCAAAACGTGCTTTACGTTAGGAGTTTAAATGCCCCATACACATATCAAAGTGTTAAACCATCCATTTGAAAGCCCACATGTCGTACCCAAAGAGTCGTGTAGTAGAATTACCAAGCATGAATCCATTGTCAAATAAGTGCGCAGTCACACCGTGCGCGTCATCAAAATGTTTTAATATAACAATGGTGACACATCTATTTCATATATTTACAAAATGGCCTCGTCACATATTTCTTGAATGAAAGCTAATTCTCTCCCCGTCACAATGAGGTACGGTGGTAGTTGTTACCTGGTATGCTAATGGTGAATTGACGGAATAATATTCGACTTTTTTTCTCAGATAATTGCGTTCGTCATAAAGGTACAATGACTCTGCATCTTCCTAATTTCTACGAGTAATTTACAAACCATGTGAAAGAATAATATATCGCCCACAACGAGATATGACATGGATGTCAGTTGGTGGAGTATGTGTGGATCGACAACCAAACAGAGTCACTGTCATGTGATCAACGTTTGAATTGCGCCTCGTTGCAAACATTATGCAATATCAATCTTCGGATAAGATACACCTTTATAAATCGGGAAAAAAATGCAGTTATCGTTTCTACAATGCAGCATTAGTTGTTTCGTTGTTTCAGGAGGGCCACAGATCCAGCGGGAGTGTCGTGACTATGTGTCGAAGCACGGAAGTCTTCAACCAGGCGAAGTCTACGTGTCCGCGCCAGGCGGTCTGCCGTGCAAGAAGGTGATCCATGCCGTCGGACCGAGATGGCAGGACGGACATCACAACGAGGAGAAAGACCTCAGAAGTGCTGTCTATGAGAGTATGGTGGCTGCTGAAGGAGGCGGTCTGTCGTCCATAGCACTTCCTGCACTGAGCGGGGGGATTTTCGGATATCCCCTTGACAAGTGCACCGAGACAATTGTATCAGCAGTGAGAGACTTTATAGTTGATCACAGAGATACATCTGTGAAGAAAGTGTCATTGGTTGATCCAACTGATCTTGTGGTGAATGCGTTTCAGAACGGTTTGGACGACGTGTTTGGTTTGCGACGGAAGAAGAATTCTGATCATTCAAACAAAAGCACCCCAGGCGAGCAACAACTGCACTCTCAGCACAGAGAACTACCGACGAACACAGAGTCAGACAAACTCGTCACTGTAGCAAGCACTGGGAAGTCTTATGTGCTGGGAGGTTCCACCGTTACAGTGGTCAAAGGGGATTTGACAAGATTCCGCGCAGATGCCATTGTCAATGCTGCAAACGGACGACTGGAACATTACCAAGGACTTGCAAAGGCCATTGTGGATGCAGGTATTATCATTAATTGAAATTACACTATTGAATAACTCTATTTTATATAGTATATAAGGCCATAACTTCCAATCATCGTTTATACATGATAACTTTACTCAAATACTACGTTTCACATTTTGTTCTGCAATGCAGGAATGTATTATGTAATCAGGAACCAATTCGGAATACAGCATACAGTAAAACCTGTTTTGAGCGGCCGCCCCTCCAGCCCAGCAAAAGCAGTCGCTCAAGACAGGTGATCGCTTATAACAGGTTGCACACAAAGTCATGTCTGCATAATTATGAATGTGTGTACACGTGTGTGTGTATATAATCTATGCAGGTACGCAGGCAAGCATTGTACTAGAATAAAGGAAACAAA
Source organism: Ridgeia piscesae (assembly GCA_025642075.2). NCBI lineage: Eukaryota > Metazoa > Annelida > Polychaeta > Sabellida > Siboglinidae > Ridgeia > Ridgeia piscesae. Next base: position 4,884 of record JAODUO010001910.1, on the reverse strand, counting down.
ATCATTAATACAGTTTGACTATGTATAAGACAAGGTACACGCACATTGGGCTATATGGTAATAGAGTATTATGATAGTTGCTGTTAATATCAGATTTACATTTCGATCCACTGATCATTCTTCGAGTTCTGCTCACTTAAACTCATCAAGTTCTAAAAACAAACGCATCTACAGTTGTCTGCTAAAAATCAATTTGCTGTTCTGCATTGTTCAGTTTCAAGTAATTCCTCCGCCTGGCAAATGGAAGCAGTAAATGTGGCTGATTTGTAAACAAGCCGAAGTCACGAAGTGCCCGTACATGTTCCGCTGCGTGCTGAAATTTGAGCGGCACCGGTGCTGGCTGTAAAGGCCCCTCACCCTCGTCGTCTCCCTCATCCACGCGCACTTTGATATACCAATCAAAGAAATCGTATTTAATGAACTCGAAACTGACAGCGAAACTTGTTCTGGTCGCTGCTAGCAGGTGAAAGCAACGGTCACGTGAACAATTTGTGTGGTCGCTGGTCGCATTTGGCAGGTAGTCGTTCACGGCAGGTACGCTTCAATCAGATACGATTCGTGCCTAGGAAAGCGGTCGTTCAAGACAGGTGGTCGCTCATGACAGGTGTTACTGTACTACAAAGTGTTGCATGTATTTCATTATATGCTGTAACACAGCACTGACGTGTTTGTTCTTGAAGGAGGACGAGACATTCAGCGGGAGTGTGACAACTATATCCGGCAGCACGGAAGTCTTCAACCAGGCGAAGTCTACGTGTCAGCGCCAGGCCGTCTGCCGTGCAAGAAGGTGATCCATGCCGTCGGACCGAGATGGCAGGACGGACATCACAACGAGGAGAAAGACCTCAGAAGTGCTGTCTATGAGAGTATGGTGGCTGCTGAAGGAGGCGGTCTGTCGTCTATAGCACTTCCTGCACTGAGCGGGGGGATTTTCGGATATCCCCTTGACAAGTGCACCGAGACAATTGTATCAGCAGTGAAACACTTTATAGATGATCACAGAGATACATCTGTGAAGAAAGTGTCACTGGTTGATCCAACTGATCGTGTGGTGAATGCGTTTCAGAACAGTTTGGACGACGTGTTTGGTTTGCGACGGAAGAAGAATTCTGATCGTTCGAACAAAAGCACCCCAGGCGAGCAACAACTGCACTCTCAGCACAGAGAACTACCGACGAACACAGAGTCAGACAAACTCGTCACTGTAGCAAGCACTGGGAAGTCTTATGTGCTGGGAGGTTCCACCGTTACAGTGGTCAAAGGGGATTTGACAAGATTCCGCGCAGATGCCATTGTCAATGCTGCAAACGGACGACTGGAGCATTACCAAGGACTTGCAAAGGCCATTGTGGATGCAGGTATTGTCACTAATTGAAATTACACTATTGCATAACTCTATTTTATATAGTATATAAGGCCATAACTTCCAATCATCGTTTATACATGATAACATTACTCAAATACTACGTTTCACATTTTGTTCTGCAATGCAGGAATGTATTATGTAATCAGGAACCAATTCGGAATACAGAATACAGTAAAACCTGTTTTGAGCGGCCGCCCCTCCAGCCCAGCAAAAGCAGTCGCTCAAGACAGGTGATCGCTTATAACAGGTTGCACACAAAGTCATGTCTGCATAATTATGAATGTGTGTGTGTGTGTGTGTGTGTGTGTGTGTGTGTTGTGTGTGGTGTGTGTGTGTGTGTGTGTGTTGGTGTGTGTGTGTGTGTGTGTGTGTGTGTGTGTGTGTGTGTGTGTGTGTGTGTGTGTGTGTGTGTGTGTGTGTGTGTGTGTGTGTGTGTGTGTGTGTGTGTGTGTGTGTGTGTGTGTGTGTGTGTGTGTGTGTGTGTGTGTGTGTGTGTGTGTGTGTGTGTGTGTGTGTGTGTGTGTGTGTGTGTGTGTGTGTGTGTGTGTGTGTGTGTGTGTGTGTATAATCTATGCAGGTACGCAAGCAAGCATTGTACTAGAATAAAGGAAACAAAATCATTAATACAGTTTGACTATGTATAAGACAAGGTACACGCACATTGGGCTATAAGGTAATAGAGTATTATTTTAATTGCTGTTAATATCAGATTTACATTTCGATCCACTGATCATTCTTCGAGTTCTGCTCACTTAAACTCATCAAGTTCTAAAAACAAACGCATCTACAGTTGTCTGCTAAAAATCAATTTGCTGTTCTGCATTGTTCAGTTTCAAGAATTCCTCGGCCTGGCTAATGGAAGCAGTAAATGTGGCTGATTTGTTAACAAGCCGAAGTCACGCAGTGCCCGTACATGTTCCGCTGCGTGCTGAAATTTGAGCGGCACCGGTGCTGGCTGTAAAGGCCCCTCACCCTCGTCGTCTCCCTCATCCACGCGCACTTTGATATACCAATCAAAGAAATCGTATTTAATGTACTCGAAACTGACAGCGAAACTTGTTCCGGTCGCTGCTAGCAGGTGAAAGCAACGGTCGCGTGAACAATTTGTGTGGTCGCTGGTCGCATTTGGCAGGTAGTCGTTCACGGCAGATACGATTCATGCCTAGGAAAGTGGTCGTTCAAGACAGGTGGTCGCTCATGACAGGTGTTACTGTACTACAAAGTGTTGCATGTATTTCATTATATGCTGTAACACAGCACTGACGTGTTTGTTCTTGAAGGAGGACGAGACATTCATCGGGAGTGTGACAAATATATCCGGCAGCACGGAAGTCTTCCACCAGGCGAAGTCTACGTGTCAGCGCCAGGCCGTCTGCCGTGCAAGAAGGTGATCCATGCCGTGGGACCGGGGTGGCAGAGCAGAGACGAAGAGAAAGAACTCCGCGAGGCCGTCTATGGAAGCTTGTTGGCAGCCAAGCGGTGCGGTCTGTCCTCCATAGCACTTCCTGCACTGAGCGGGGGGAATTGTGGCTATCCATTGGACAGATGCACCAAAATCATCGTCACAACACTGAAAGAATTCCTTGAAGCTGACAAGCAGACAAGCTTGAAGAATGTGGCATTGGTTGATCAAGCTGGTGATGTAGTCGAGGCATTTCACAAGAACCTCATCATTGCGGTGGATGTACAACGGATGGAGAACTCTGGTAGTGGCCACAGTGAGTCATATCGCACCAACCTGTACTAGCCTCTTATCTCTCAATGTACGGTAGCATTGCCTTATGTGTGTGTTATGTGCGGAATTTTGGGTGCCTACAATTTACGGGCGCATCCACGCGTTCTCTTGCTCTCTCCCTCTCTCCCTCTCTCCCTCTCTCCCTCTCTCCCTCTCTCCCTCTCTCCCTCTCTCCCTCTCTCCCTCTCTCCCTCTCTCCCTCTCTCCCTCTCTCCCTCTCTGCCTCTCTCCTCTCTCCTCTCTCCCTCTCTCCCTCTCTCCCTCTCCCTCCCTCCCTCTCTCCCTCCCTCCCTCTCTCCCTCTCTCCCTCTCTCCCTCTCTCCCTCTCTCCCTCTCTCCCTCTCTCCCTCTCTCTCTTCTTACCTTCTTACCTCCCTCCTTCCCCCTTCTCTCAAATAATATATATATATATATATATATATATATATATATATATATACATATACAATATATATATATATATGATATATATATATATTCTTATAAATATATATATATATATATATATATATATATATATATATATATATATATATATATATATATATATTATATTATATATATATATATATATATATTGTATATGTATATGTATATGTATATGTATATGTATATGTATATGTATAAATTATATGATATATAATATATATATATATATATATATATATATATATATATATATATATATATCTTCTCCCTTTTCATTGCTCGCCTGCCTTGTATGCCATGATAGAACAAAACATTAACCGTATATCATTGACTTTTTTTCTTGTTTCAAAGCAGGTCACAGACATGAACAAGATAAGGACGTTTCCCCAAGATCGCGGTCCAATGCATCTGCCAAGCTTTCTCTTCACTACACTGAAGTGCTGGTACGTAAAACAAAACGTCACAAATTTCAACACACACCAAACAAGGCTTTGTTTCAAATGCAAATTTATTTTCATTTGAAATGCATTTTATTTTCAGCTTAAAAAATTGTATTTCCATTTGATTGGAATAAAAGACACACTTATTTTGCATTTGGATATCAAAACCAAAACAACGTACATTTGCAGTTGAATGCGATGACCAAAATAAAAAATACATTTGTATTTTATTAAGAAACACTTGCATTTTCATTGGATTAAACTCATCTAACTTTCTGGATGTTGTAATGATCATTTGGCGATGCAATTTTGTTGATAGATTCGACATCTAACTGTTCTTTACGTTATAATTATCGCATCGTCATTGGCAGTGGACCATACATGTAAGAGGTTTGCAAGTAAAGGGTCTAACCTTTGCGTGAGAGAAGAGGCCTGATTTATTTGTATCAGACCATTTGTATGTCCAGGCCTGTTGTTCAACGAACACCTGTATCCATATGAAGTTGAATAGATAACCTCTTCAGGTTTTATAACTACCAGTAGTACTTGACGTTAAAACAGCCTAAGAGTCGGTGTGTTAAGGCAACTGGTTAACCTGAGACAGTTGCATCCATGCACTGTGCACACATACGTGTACACAAATGCATTCACGTGTAAAAGCACACTTGAGTCCTCGAATACGTACGTACGTAAGTACCCACCCACCCACACACAGAGTAGCACTTCCTTTAGTAAACGTATGAACAGTGTTTATGATATGCCTTTATGTGCGCCTGCATGTGGGTGTGTGTGTGTGTGTGTGTGTGTGTGTGTGTGTGTGTGTGTGTGTGTGTTGTGTGTGTGTTGCGTGCGTGCGTGCGTGCGTGCGTGCGTGCGTGTTTGTGTGTGTATGTGTGTGGGTGTATGTGTGTGTA
>JAODUO010001909.1:37500-52557 GCA_025642075.2 Ridgeia piscesae | reverse complement strand
GCTATACAAGTATATTTATTTATTTAGTTTATTCATTTACTATGTCTTTCTATCGTAGTACCAAGTCCTCCGTATGGCCTGGATTTGGACACCAAAACTTATGAAGCACTTACAGTCAAGTGGACTGCCCCCGAATCTGAGATGTTCACGGGGTACAAAGTCACAGTAAGCGATGGAGACAACGTGAAGACGGAAACCCCAGCCAAAGAAGCCACATCAGTTGAATTTACGGGACTGACCCCTGGCACGGAATACATTATTATCGTTGTCACATTGAATGACCAGGACGAGAGTTCTACATTGACCGACACAGTTTTCACATGTGAGCATTGATTCATATGTGCAATGCCATCGGTGTTTTAATTAGTTAACGGGTTTTGGGGGGGTGTGTGTGTGTGTGTGTGTGTGTGTGTGTGTGTGTGTGTGGGGGTTTGGTGGTGGTTTTGGTGTGGTGGTGTGTGGGGGTGGTGGTGGTGCGTGTGGTGTGGTGTGTGTGTGTGTGTGTGGTGTGTGTGTGTGTGTTGGGGGTGTGTGTGTGTGTGTGTGTGTGTGTGGTGGTGGTGTGGTTGTGGTGTAATCCCATTTTCTACTACGACAATAACCCCTCAAACTTCTGTTGTTTCTTCTGCAGTGCCCAGCTCCCCCTCTGCCCTGGAGATGGAAACAAGAACTGCTGACGCGCTTACGGTCAAGTGGACTGCCCCCAATTCGGAGATGTTCACAGGATACAAAGTAACAGTAGCCGAAGGAGACAATGTGAAGACAAAGACACCTGCCAAGGACGTGACGTCAGTGGTCATCACGGAGCTGACCGCTGGCACCGAGTATAGTGTCGCAGTCGTAACTGTTAATGGTCAGGATGAGAGTTCAATACTGACTGGGACATATTCCACGTGTGAGCAATACTTTGTATATGTGGTTACAGTATATTTGTTAATTGCGTTAATTTATACGTGTGTGTACTAATTCGCTGATTGAAAAAATACAATGTTTAAATGATTAAACGAGAATTATGCCACAAAATATTAAATTTACTACTGGTTGAATCCCGGTCAACGTTGACATAGTGTCTGTTCTGTACATAGTATTAAGGCAGTTAAGTAATCATGACGAAATGCCGATACGTGTGTTGTTTATGGAATCCTGAACCGCCTCGATGTTGCAGTTATAACTATGCCTTAGCATAATATGCCGAAGTAGACAGGAGAGCCTTAAAATTAGTCATTAGTTGTGGGTAGCAATGTTATATAACGCCGATATCATGTCTATGTTTACGTATAAGTAAAGGTTTTTAAAGTATTGAGTAATGTTACGTGTAGCTATTTAACTAACTGACAAATAGACACAGATGTTTGTTAAACAAAATGACCTTTGTTAACAATTAAAATAGTTTCAGAACCGTATCACCTGTACATTTGTAGATTCAGTACACCGTATCATTGTCCATTTGTAGATTCAGTTACACCGTATCATTGTCCATTTGTAATTCATTTACACCGTATTCTGACCATTTGTAATTCAGTACACCGTTTTCAAAAACATTTGTAGATTCATTTACACCGTTCATTGTACCATTTGTAGATTCAGTACACCGTATCATATGTCCATTTGTAGATTCAGTTACACCGATAAATTGTCCATTTGTAGATCATTTACACCGCACACCGACATTTGTAGATTCATCACACCGATCACTTACCATTTGTAGATTCAGTACACCGATCATTCCATTTGTAGATTCAGTACACCGTATCATGTCCATTTGTAGATTCAGTACACCGATCACCTGTACCATTTGTAGATTCAGTCACACCGTATCCCCTGAAACATTTGTAGATTCAGTCACACCGCATCACCTCACTTTATTGTGGTTATTTTGGTCGAACCTAAAACGTGTTCTCTTGTGCATTGCAGTGCCGCGTCCACCCACGTCGTTGGTTGTGGAAACAAGAACAACTGACGGGTTTACTCTCACTTGGACTGCTCCTGACTCAAAGTTTACTTTTTTGTGAATAACAGGCATGATTAAAGGGAAAAACCCCCCAAAAAGATCTAAAACAATTTTTGGGGCGGGGAAATAAATCTTATAAAAACCGGCGAAACTGTTTACGGAAATGTTGCGGACATTTTAATAATTATTATATATTGTATGTTTTAGGAATATTTATGCACACAAAAAGTATCAAAATTTAAACAAAACAAGCCCTCTTACATGCCGAAAACGAAACGTAGGTGTACTTAATGCGATTATCCACATTGGCTTGTGTGTTTTACCTGGTCGCTTAAACATTCGCTTCAACAACCATTTCTCAAACACATGAATATATCATTTAATATATATGTAACCATGATTTGACGAACATGGAGTCACGATATATTTTAAATATTTTTTCAAACTTCGATATTAGTTGCCCCCTGAGCGCCGCCATATTACACACAAGCTGCTTTTGGTTTGAGACGCTCCTATCTACTCAATGTAAATCTTCGACGATTTGGTTTCGATTTAATTCGTCAATATACATATCTGCGCGAAAACAAAACATGTGGTATCATATTATATACAGCAAGCGTCCTTTAGATCAGCAAATCGTATGTATGTTCGAAATAAAAACGTTAAATTGTATTTGTTCAACGATTTACAAACAATGAAGGAATTTCAAACGCCACACTAGTCGGTCCTCGGTAATATTCCTGAAGTAATCAAATTTGTAGGCGCTCCGTTGGAGAAATGGACTTTATTTATTACCAAACTCAAATACACAAAGGTATGCTTACATACAATCATTTCAAATAACCTTTGTTATGCGGCGGTAGCAAATTGAAACTCTCGGTGTATATATTTGAAGCATATCCACACAGGAATCGGTTAGCAAATTCCCTAACTCATGGTAATTCCCAACACAGAATACCGCACTGCGCCGTTTAGAACGCTTTCGCAATAATACCTCCTTACTTTTTAATGTTGTATCATTTATAAATGATTGCATCAGTAGATTGTGTCTGTGTTGACATTTCAGTTAAACAAACAACAATAAAAACGGTTTTTACAATATTATAGGCATGTCTTTTAATTGACATAACAGGTTACATAATGCCAGTTTTCGGTTAACAGTTAGGAAGTAAATTCAAGCACTTACTGGCATATTTATAGTAGTGTTTTATAATATCGTCCTAAGAAGGTATACAGATCCCTCTGTGTTGATTTCCCAACGATTTCTGTCGCCTTGTATACATCACTAACCACAATTTGCGCTAATTGGAATGCATTGTTTAGAGGGATCTTGAGTATAACTGTCTTGATAATTCTTGTCAAGTAGATACGATACTCTTCTACAGTTGGTTTATGCAGATATTGAATTATAACTCTATTCATTGTACTTTACGATTATTATTAGTAAGTAATATATCCTCATTTATCATCATGTTATAATTAATTTTATCTAGAAAGAAAAAAAATTTTATATATATATATATAAATATATATATATACATATAATATATATATAATAAATATATATATATAATAATATATATATATATATATATATATATATATATATATATATATATATTTTTATAAATAATTTTTTTTTTTTTCTTTTTTACTTTGGGGTTTAAAATTTTCCCCCTTTTCCCCCAAAAATTTTGGAAAAAATTCCAAAACAACTAAGGGAAAAAATAAAGATGCTCAGTAAATTTCCCTGGGCTCATAAACACTTAACTTTACTTAATAAAGGCAAGGTTTAATTGACTAAACAGGTACTTAGCCATTTTTTTAAAGTTAAAGAATAACAATTACGGGGTTTTTTTTAAATAGTTTTTTTTTAAACTTTCAGAAATTTTTTTTTCTGGGGTGTTAAAAAGATTCTGTTTAACTTTTAACCTTTTTCTTGAATGTTTTAAAAGACTTATGATAAGTCAAAGAAAAACGTTTTTAAAACCTTTAACAATTCAACAAAATTATTTAAAACAAAAACTTTAATTATACGGGTATCAATTTTTAAAACGTTTTAAAAGATTTTTAAAATAAATATCCAATATGTTAAATAAATCATTTAAAATTTAAATTTATTAAAAATAAATTTTAATTTATATATATATATATATTTTAAAATATATTATACATTTTAATTTTAAAATTCAATACATATACTATTTATAAATAATATATATATTTATTACATATAATATCAATAATATCTAATTTATTAAATACAATATAATTTTAATTTTATATGTTTTAATAATACATATACATAATCATAAATTAAATAATAACATATATATTAATATATTATATATTTAAATATAATATTGTTAATTAATATTTCCATAATATAAATTTAATTAAATTTAAATTTATATAACTTTGATAATTTTAAATTAATTATAACATGATGATAATAGATTTCAAATATAATTAATAATGTGGAAATCAATATTGCAAAAAACCTGAGAAGAGACGATTATTGACAAATTATCAAGAATTTATTAGATCCTCTAAACAATGCATAAATTACAAAGGGGTTAGTATTATAAAAAAATTTAAATAAAAAATTTATATTTTAAATATTATAAAAATATATAAATATCCATAAGTGTATTTATTCTACGTACCGAAACTGTAGCGTATTCTAAAGCATCCTATAATAGAAAAGTTTTATTGTTTTTGTTTAACTAAATGTCAAAGCCAATTTGTCAATCATTATAAATATAAACTTGTGGAGGATTATTCAAACTTCAAAGGCCATTTTTTGGGTTTGGAATTCAGGGTTTAGGATTTGTAAGATTTGTGTGGATATGTTAATTATGGAGTTTAATTTGTAGGATAAAAGGTTATTTAAAATGATTGTATGTGATATTTGTGTATTTGAGTTTGGTAAAATAAGTATTTTAGGAGGTAAATTTGTTATTAGGATATTAGGGAGATAGTGTGGCTTTGAATTCTTCATTGTTGTAATTTTGCAAATCAATTTACTTTTTTTTTCAACATACATAGATTGCTATCTAAGAGTTGTGTATATAATATGATAAATGTTTTTTTGAATATGTATATTAAATTAATGAAAAATGTAAGATTTAATTATAGATAGATTAAAAAGATTTTGTATATGGGGTAGGGAATAATATAATTAAAAAATATTTAAAATATATGTGACTCATGTTGAAATAAAGGTTCCTTAAAAATGTTATTCATTTTAAAAGGTTGTTAACAAATTTTTTAACCAAGTAAAAAAAGAATGTGTAATGATTGTAACAAATTTTGTTTTGGTGTAAAGGGTTTTTTTGAAAAATTTTTTTCTTTTTTTCAAAAATATTTAAAACATCAAAATAAAAAATTAAAAGTAAACATTTCCCTTTTTTCACCCACTATAAAAATATTGCTAATTTGTTTGAAAAAACAAGTACAAAATCACCGTAATATATTGCACTAAAACAGTGACTTCTATGATAAAATCAAAACTCACACGTGGACACTTTCTCAGTGAGAACAACACTTTCGTCCTGGTTATTCACGGTGAAGACGTTCACTGTGTACTCCGTGCCAGCAGACAGTTCCGTTACTGTCACTGATGCTGCCTCTTTGGCCGGTGTTTCCGTCTTGGAATCATCGCCTGCTCCTATCGTCACTTTATAAAAAGTGAACTTATCCGAGTCAGGAGCAGTCCAAGTGAGAGTAAACCCGTCAGTTGTTCTTGTTTCCACAACCAACGACGTGGGTGGACGCGGCACTGCAATGCACAAGAGAACACGTTTTAGGTCTCGTACGCAAAATAACCACAATAAAGTGCATTGTGTGATCGACGGTGTGACTGAATCTACAAATGTTACAGGTGATACGGTGTGACTGAATCTACAAATGGTACAGGTGATACGGTGTGACTGAATCTACAAATGGTACAGGTGATACGGTGTGACTGAATCTACATGTGGTACAGGTGATACGGTGTGACTGAATCTACAAATGGTACAGGTGATACGGTGTGACTGAATCTACAAATGGTAGAGGTGATGCGGTGTGAATGAATCTACAAATGGTACAGGTGATACGGTGTGACTGAATCTACAAATGGTAGAGGTGATGCGGTGTGACTGAATCTACAAATGGTACATGTGATACGGTGTGACTGAATCTACAAATGGTACAGGTGATGCGGTGTAACTGAGTCTACAAATGGCACATATGATACGGTGTAACTGAATCTACAAATGGTACATATGATACGGTGTGACTGAATCTACAAATGGTACAGATGAGACGGTGTAACTGAATCTACAAATGTTTCAGAAATTACGGTGTGACTGAATATACAAATGGTACAGATGATACGGTGTAACTGAATCTACAAATGGCACATATGATACGGTGTAACTGAATCTACAAATGGTACAGATGATACGGTGTGACTGAATCTACAAATGATACAGGTGATACGGTTCGTGAAACTATTTTAATTGTTATACAACACGGTCATTTTGTTTAACAAACATCTGTGTCTATTTGTCAGTTAGTTAAATAGCTACACGTAACATTACTCAATACTTTAAAAACCTTTACTTATACGTAAACATAGACATGATATCGGCGTTATATAACATTGCTACCCACAACTAATGACTAATTTTAAGGCTCTCCTGTCTACTTCGGCATATTATGCTAAGGCATAGTTATAACTGCAACATCGAGGCGGTTCAGGATTCCATAAACAACACACGTATCGGCATTTCGTCATGATTACTTAACTGCCTTAATACTATGTACAGAACAGACACTATGTCAACGTTGACCGGGATTCAACCAGTAGTAAATTTAATATTTTGTGGCATAATTCTCGTTTAATCATTTAAACATTGTATTTTTTCAATCAGCGAATTAGTACACACACGTATAAATTAACGCAATTAACAAATATACTGTAACCACATATACAAAGTATTGCTCACACGTGGAATATGTCCCAGTCAGTATTGAACTCTCATCCTGACCATTAACAGTTACGACTGCGACACTATACTCGGTGCCAGCGGTCAGCTCCGTGATGACCACTGACGTCACGTCCTTGGCAGGTGTCTTTGTCTTCACATTGTCTCCTTCGGCTACTGTTACTTTGTATCCTGTGAACATCTCCGAATTGGGGGCAGTCCACTTGACCGTAAGCGCGTCAGCAGTTCTTGTTTCCATCTCCAGGGCAGAGGGGGAGCTGGGCACTGCAGAAGAAACAACAGAAGTTGACCGCTAAACAAGCAACATATGTTTGAAAAAGTGTTATTGTCGTAGTAAGATTAAATAATAGCATATTATTCACTCACACACACACACACACACACACACACACACACACACACACACACACACACACACACACACACACACACACACACACACACACACACACACACACACACACACACACACACACACACACACACACACACACACACACACACACACACACACACACACACACACACACACACACACACACACACACACACACACACACACACACACACACACACACACACACACACACACACACACACACACACACACACACACACACACACACACACACACACAAACACACACACACACACACACACACACACACACACACACACACACACACACACACACACACACACACACACACACACACACACACACACACACACACACACTAGCAGTTATTACTAATTAAAACACCGATGGCATTGCACATATGAATCAATGCTCACATGTGAAAACTGTGTCGGTCAATGTAGAACTCTCGTCCTGGTCATTCAATGTGACAACGATAATAATGTATTCCGTGCCAGGGGTCAGTCCCGTAAATTCAACTGATGTGGCTTCTTTGGCTGGGGTTTCCGTCTTCACGTTGTCTCCATCGCTTACTGTGACTTTGTACCCCGTGAACATCTCAGATTCGGGGGCAGTCCACTTGACTGTAAGTGCTTCATAAGTTTTGGTGTCCAAATCCAGGCCATACGGAGGACTTGGTACTACGATAGAAAGACATAGTAAATGAATAAACTAAATAAATAAATATACTTGTATAGCGCCAAATTTATTAACAACTATTCACGGCGCTTTACATGAACACGTAGTAGATATAAAATAAAATAATAACTTAAACATAAGTATGAATAAATCATCTTTACATTATCAATGTGTCATATCAACAGAGTCGTAAAATTCATGTATAAAAATATAGAAGGGTAAAACACATAAATCGAAACGTCATTTAAGATGGTAGTAGTAAATATATTGTTTTAAAGTTGTCTTTAAGAATGATGCACGATCACATACTCATAGTTCACGTGTTGTCACTGTAGAGAGTTAATATATTGGTTAAACCATGGTGATTTTAATGCACTTCTAAAATCTCCTCGTCGAACAATTCACATACTGGAAAAGGTAGTCGGTCTCAAAGCCAAAGACCCAGAGAGGCTGCGTGGAAACTAGCGTCTCCATCTTTGCATTTGGTTTTGATATATTTTCAAGAGAGAAATACCACAGTGTGTACTGTTGGAACGTATGCATTGTTGGCATTCCATAAGCAGTACCTTCACGACAATCATGTTTATGACAACGTTATGTTAGTAACCCTCATCAGTACATCATGGGTTTATGCGAACCCTAGGGGTATACTTTGTATGCTTTCGTTCGGCAATAATTGTATTATTTCTTTTTGCTATCATACAAGGGAATCATGACAATGATATGAATGTCTTATGAGACAAAACGCTTACTGATCAGAAATCAGAAAGATATCAATTATCGGTTGTTCGAGGTTGATCCCAGGTGTGTTGCTTGGTCGATTGGTAAGTTATTGCAGATGTACTTATGAATGTTAAGGAACTTAGTGAATTTGTCGAGTGGCGGTGGTTATTCATGTGGCAATGTCACCGTATCCAACATAGCTAAAGCGAGCAAAAATTGTACAATATAAACAACGTTTAGCGCAATAAATTCAACGGCTTCATCCTCACATCATAGTATCTTTATAATCAGCATAGATGAGTTGTTACACATGTAATCTAATTTGTGTCGTAACACCTGTAATTTAAATTGTGTCCTCTTTCTTGCTCCAACCACATTTAAACCCAGGCGAAACTTATATGTTTCGATGAAGATGTTCTCATCACACTAACGTGTGCCAAGTAACCGCGACTAAGGGTCGAAGTTACTTCTGTTGGTTGGCTGACCGATTTGATTGCGAGCCCACCTTCATATGTCGCCGAAGTCTAATGTGGGTGAAGTTGACTGCAAGAATTCAGAAAGTGATGCCTCAATCGGTAGGCAGGGGACCTATGTTTTCGAGTAAACATCGTTCGACAGTGTGTGAGACTTTGTTAACAGCACTGTTTTTTAAATAATTCTTTTTAGGAATGGTTATCGGAAACATTGTAAATAGTTTAATGACAGAATGTGTAAGATGTTAAGCAGTACCACGATATTCGTGATCGAACAAGCCACCAGTTGCTAGCAGCCGTTGAATTGAATGTTTGTAAACATATTTTGAATTGTACACGTTCACATCTGTTGCTAGAAGTGTGCCAAGTGCTCAACAGTACAACTGTTAGCACAGTCTGTCACTCACGTATATGTCACCGCAAAGTGATGTATTTAAAGAGGTGTTTATTTGTTATAGTAAATAAATAAATAAAACAGATAGTTTTACAGACGGTTTATTAATTTACATCATCTCGTATTAAATATAAACGCACGACTATTATATAAATCGAAACTCACGTGTTGAAGCTGTTTCAGTCAGCGCAGAACTCTCGTCTTCACTATTCCGAGAGACAAGTGTAATAGTGTAGTCCATGCCAGCGGTCAGTCCCGTAACTTCCACTGATGTAGCTTCTTTGGCTGGGGTTTCCGTCTTCACGTTGTCTCCATCGCTTACTGTGACTTTGTACCCCGTGAACATCTCAGATTCGGGGGCTGTCCACGTAATCGTAAGCGCTTCGGCAGTTCTGATGTCCACCTCCAGGTCCGAGGGAGGACTCGGTACTGCGGACAAAATAGAGGTAATATTTTCTAAAATATTCAAATGAACAACAACTAAACATTTTGTTTTTATATGTGTATGATTGTGTGTGATTGTGTACGAGCGCGCTTGCGTGCGAGCGCGTCTGTATAACTCTGTGCAAGTGCATAATGTATGTGCTTATGTTTTGGGCGAATGCGTTTATTTGTGTTATCTAGATTCATTGACTGCTTACATATATAAATTATATATTGTGCGTGCGTGTGTGTGTGTGTGTGTGTGTGTGTGTGTGTGTCGTGCGTGCGTGCGTGCGTGCGTGCGTGCGTGCGTGTGTGTGTGTGTGTGGTGTGTGTGCGTGTGTGTGTGTGTGTGTGTATGTGTGTGTACATGTAAGTATACGCATGTGTGTATGTGTTTTTGCGCGTACGTGCATGTGCTTGCGTTGAATAAACCGATCGTATCTCATATGTAGAAAATCAAACAAAATGGCGACTTACACGTGGAAGCCGTGTCGGTTAATACAGAACTCTCGTCCACGTTATTCACAGTGACAAGCTCAACGCCGTATTCAGTGCCAGCCGTCAGTCCCGTGATTACTACTGACGTCGAGTCTTTGGAAGGTGTTTGCGTCTTAATATTGCCTCCTTCGCTCACTGTCACTTTGTACCCCGTGAACTTGTCTGATCCAGGGGTTGTCCACGTCACCGTAAGCGCATCATCAGTTCTGGTTGTCACCACTAGGCTTGACGGATGACTCGGTACTACGGAAAATGAGACACATAGATGATCAATGGGCGTCAACATCAATGTTATGGTGCATGGTCGACAATTTAACAGGTGGTATTCGTCAATGGTTTTATATATCAACCGTGAAGCTACTTACAAGGACGGAAAAAATATTCAACCATCATAGCATCAATATATATATATATATATATATATATATATATATATATATATATATATATATATATATATATATATATATATTGTGATTGTGTGTGTGTGTTTGTGTGTGGAGGGGGTTTGTGTGAGGAGGGGGTGTGTGTTTGTGTGTGGAGGGGGTGTGTGTGTGTGTGTGGAGGGGGTGTGTGTTTGTGTTTGGAGGGGGTGTGTGTTTGTGTGTGGAGGGGGTGTGTGCAGTCCATAATTCAACAAAACATATATTACGTTTGATTGCAACCACACTACATTCTCTGCAGTATAATATTGTATAATTGTATTGCGTGAAATATTTTTTAAACAGAACTTTTCTTCAAAACTGTAGTAAGTGTCCTGTTATAAAGTATTAAATCGACACTTGGTTTATAAAGTAGAAGCTCACATGTAAATGCTGTTTCGGACAACTCGGAACTCTCGTCCTGGTTATTCACAGTGACAAGTTTAATGCTGTATTCTGTGCCAGCTGTCAGTTCAATGATTTCCACAGATGTGGCGCTTTTGGCAGGTGATACCGACTTGACATTGTCTCCTTCGCTTATTGTCACTTTGTATCCCGTGAACATCTCAGACTCGGGGGCTGTCCACGTGACCGTGAGCATGTCATCGGTTCTGATATCGACTGTCAAGCCGGACGGCGCACTCGGTACTACGAGGACAAACAACATATTTAGTTGTTTTACAAGAAAACAAGAAGTTTATTTGTAATAATTAATGAAATACCTTTTTGTGGAATCATAGTCACTGTCCAGTCTCTTCACCATACTTACATGATTACTTGGATAATTTCTTTTTTTATCCATATGAGATTATCGGAAACAAAGCTAATTAGAGCGAATGCAGCCACAAAACTGTCCATTAACTAGTGGTCTCAGTCAAGATGGCCGGGTGTATCCCGAAAAACATATAATCAAGCACAAATGTCTTATATACAGTAAACTACCCTAAGATACATCTGCAAAAAACTAGACTTAAAATCACAATATATTGTTTGGCCAGTTTTGAAGCCCTGTAATGAACCAATCAAACATATATTTTACGTTTGTTGTGACAGTACCCTAAGATACGTCCCATCGAAGTTTGACAAAATAGATGCTAAATGGTTTCCGAGATATGTGAGAAAATGGCGCAAGGTGAACGGCGGACACAGAGTTGCGCCGACCGTCCGCTGAACCTTCGACCCAAAGGATTAAAATGCAATACAATGAGGTTGATATGTGTCAATGTACGCATGTGTGCATGCGTGCTTGCGTGCTTGCGTGCTTGCGTGCTTGCGTGCTTGCGTGCTTGCGTGCTTGCGTGCTTGCGTGCTTGCGTGCATGACTCATAGAACGGATGCGTTCGTTGGTGTGTATTTATTTATGTGAATGCATGCGTGTGTCCAAGAACGCGTGAGAACGCTTGTCTAATTGTGTTTTGTAATAACAATCCTTTGCATATCGATATATTCAACATCTGGTTTCAAATTATCAAGATTTAGTACACAACCGAATTAGTTATCCTCAATGTCATTTCATAATCTATTCATATATATTATCATGTGCTCATCTGCTAATTAATGAAAAGTTTTTTCTTACGGTGTTGTAAATTCCACTGTCGATACACAAATCCGACGTTTACGAAACAGTCATGATATCATCATCAAGTCAAATGTTTTCTATGTTACTATATTATGTAACTGCACATCATACACAAAAAGTGACCAATTAACAACTGGCGTTCGTGGATTTCTTCAAATATGTTTACGTGACCTGTTCTATTTGTTTCGATAATTTGTTTGTTTGAATATAAAATAAATAAAAGTCGTAGCTTACGTGTAGAAGCTGCTGTCGTCAACATAGAACTTTCGTCTTGGTTATTAATAGTGACAAGTTTGACAGTGTATTCCGTGCCAGAGGTAAGTTCCGTGACTTCTACTGATGTCACGTCTTTTGCAGGTGTTTGCGTCTTGACATTGTCTCCTTCGCTTACTGTCATTTCGTACCCTGTGAACATCTCAGAATCGGGAGCTGTCCACGTGACCGTAAATGAATTGGTGGTCATGGCAACCACCGTGACGTCAATGGGAGGACTCGGTACTAGAGAAAAGAAAGAAATTATTTAGTAGTGCTGCAGGAAATAACACGACCGGTGTGTTTTGTAACAACTAAATTTTGTTTCACGACATGGCCATGTTTGTTAAACATTGATTTATGTATGAATGTTTACACTAAGATAAACCAACATTCTACTTCCACACACCATTTTGACGGCAGTATACTCATATTCCCAACAATGTTGTAGAAGGTAATTGGTGTGCTTACGTGTATTCCTGTGTCTGTGTATGAATGTGCATATAAGATTTGTTTTGCTTGGGTATCTTTGCAACTTAAATACATGTATTTATAATATATACACTGTACTTAATGCAACCTTTCGTCAACTCTCTGAAAATAACCTAGTTTGTTTATAATGTTATGTTTTCGATTTGTTGGCGTATGTCATCATAACTGCCTGTTCATTATGAAACAAATACATATAATGGCTACTTACACGTGGAGGCCGTGCGGGTTAATACAGCACTCTCGTCCACGTTATTCACAGTGACAAGCTCAACGCTGTATTCTGTGCCAGCCGCCAGTCCCGTGATGTCCACTGATGTTGCGTCTTTGGAAGGTGTTTCCGTCTTCACATTGTCTCCTTCTATCGCTGTCACTTTGTAGCCTGTAAATGTCCCTATGTCGGGGGCTGTCCACGTGACCGTAAGAGTAACAGCAGTTCTACTTGCTACCATAAGGCCTGTTGGTGGATTCGGTTCTACTCAGAGAAAAACAAACGAAATATTCAGTTATGCTATCAGAACAATCAACGAACATGGTTATTATATCCCGTAAACTAGTTTAATATTTTATTTTATTTTCCTCAAAATGTCATATCCCTTGTATGTGTAATCGTATTGATTGACCGTCTTGATTTTTCTGATAGTAGATACTTAATCATCACAACACCAACTAGGGAAATAATATATTTGATAAATTATAAAACAATTATGTGCTTATTTCTTCGAATTATTTGGTGAATGACCTATTCTCTTCTTATTAACATAATAATAATAAAACAAAACAAAAACGTATGAATAGTCATACAGCCGCTTACTTGTGAAAGCTGTATCAGTCAATTCAGAGCTTTCATCCAGGTTATTCACTGCGACAACTAAAATGTTGTATTCTGTTCCAGCGGTCAACTCCATGATGTCCACTGATGTCGCGTCTTTGGCCGGGGTTTCCGTCTTGCTGTTTTCTCCTTCGCTAATTGTCACTTTGTACCCTGTGAACATCTGTGAAGTGGGGGCAGACCACGTGACCGTAAATGCATCAGTTGTCCTGGGGTCCACCGCCAGTCCCGTGGGAGGACTCGGTACTACGAGAGAACAGGAAACATTGATTGTTTAATCGTGCGCCAAGTCCGCGATATATTACACGGTGTTGGGATAAATACGTGGATAGTTCACCAAAGGGAAGACATCGATGTGTTATATGACATAGATACTATGATGCTAATACAGCCAACGTGTTACATTATTTAGTCTTGTTTATGTGTCCCGGACAGTGTCGGTTCATGTACACAACCTTGGTTTCGTGCGAATTTAACGACTTATATCATAATCATCAGTGGTTAGCGAATTGTACAGCTTACGGATGCTAAACATCTGTCCAACTTGTCTAAGTTCCCCGAACGCGCATCATTTGAGTAGTCAATGCTGATGTTAATGACGTTATGCACACAACAGGCAAAGAGCCACGCTGTCCGCCGGAGACAATTCAAAACTACGGCCAGGCAGTTGAGATTGTTGTAAGACGACAAGCGATCAACATGAACTCCTACTGCATTCACGCAATCGTCCCGCTGAACCCATAAACGTGCTAGATTGAAGCACTCAAAGAATTGCCTATTTAAAATAGTAAATAACATATATTGTTTTTATGTACTCATCTCTGTCTAAATAACAGTATAGCTTCACCGAATGCTCCCAAATATACCACTAGTCGGTTTATACCCTATATCAATTTCATCAAACAAAACAGTAATTCAGTAGCACTGTAAAATCGATGCTCACACGTCGAGTACGTCTTGGTCAACG
>JAODUO010001909.1:22500-32500 GCA_025642075.2 Ridgeia piscesae | reverse complement strand
ATATATATATATAAGACAGACAGACAGACAGACAGACAGACAGACAGACAGACAGACAAACAGAGAGACCCTGAATAAAATAACAGTTGCTCATTCTCGATAACGTTTCCTACTTACTTGTGGTGGCACTCGTCTCCACCTTTGCGCTCTCTTCGTCGTTATTCACTGTGAACACTGCAATGGTGTATTCTGTCCCAGACGTAAGTCCTGTGAATGTCGCCATAATTTCGTCTTTATCCAGTGTTTGATCATTACCTCCATCTAACGTAACTCTGAATCCTGTGAAATCGCCAGATGGAGATGACCACATGACTGTCAATGAATCCGCCTTACGGTAGAACACTTGTAATGAGGTGACAGGATCTGAAGCGAAACAAAAACACACGCATGTTGGAGCAAACAAACCATGTCGACACAAAACAATTAGGGGAAGGGCGGGTAAAGTGGACCGTTTAAGCGCCGATCGACCTTCTTTTGATATTCATATACAACAATTGTTAACTTTTGCTACACTACCTAACTATGGATATTGACGAAGTACATGTAAAGTCTAGTTACTGTATCTTAATAAATATATTTCGTTAGACGAGTTTTAAAAAGACACCCATTTTATTATTTTATAAAATGTGGAGGCCAAAGTGCGCCTATTCACAACGCTATACGATGCCACTTAATTTTTGGCGCATTTTGTGGAATATATTGGGACTAGGGAAGAATGGGGATCTGTGGTGTGGAGATGAGTGGTAGAGAGAGAACTGGCCGGGCTAAATGAAGGGGAAGAGGAGACGTCTTTAAGTACCGGTATCGAGGTGGGCGTCATCGGGGCGTGAACGGATGTGTGCAGCGATGCGGTAAAACATACGAAGCCGTGTTTTTGTTTACAGAATCTTATATTGGAAAGTACCCTTTGTGCGGCTGTTGGAGTGTCCATTTAATAAACAATTGTCGCTGTGTCAACAGGTTTATTTATGCTCGTCGATTGTTCTCTATGTGATTACACGTGCAGCACAAAAATACATGTCCCACAATGGATGCGACAATTTGGAGGGTAGCAGTTGTTTTTACAAAACTCAAGCAAAACACACGTTGTTGCAAGATATATTATAATACTTCCGAAATACCAAATGTGTACCTGTTTGAGTTGTAGATCGGATAAGATGACACATAACTAGAAACATCCAGAGAAATGTTGTTGTCTTCTGAAAATAGAAGTAACAGGTTATTCAAAAATATACCTTTGAAACTTACATATCTTGCGTATATACAAATGTAACAGTAATATAATTTCAAACTGGTTTTGTTATGAGCACTTGAATATGTTTGCAAAATAATCAAAGAGGTATGCGTGTTTTTGGCTAGTGCGTGGTGTATTTGACTTACATTAACTGCGATTTGGTAGAGGGTATATTTTGATACCTGCAAATTAAATATCGGTAAAAACACCACGTGTTATCTGGTGTTTTCACTACGGGAGGGGATTTTAGCGATTGACCGTCGGGCAGTCGTTGAGTGGACATTAGTTCGATTCCAACTGCCGTCGGACAAAAACGTTGTTAGCCTCCTTCATCTTGCATTGCCAGCATCTTTCAGTGTAAAAATAAAAACATTGGCCATTTATATCTTATGTTTATTCTTCTAGTGAAAGCTGAAATCCGTCACGCAGCGGCCCCGCAAACCAGGGATCGTTGCGCTGTGCTACTCTACCCCTGGCTGATCATCTCAACAAACATAGGGAATGACCAATAAAATGATAGCAATTGACTTCGCCAGTCAGTCATAGGAAAAGCGCAAATACCCGTCCCAATTTGAAGACGGATACACGGCTGGTGGAATCCCAATACAACGACCCGTTCGCATCCTAAGCACTGCATCGCGGTTGACTGGGAGCGATTTCCCATTGGCTGGCGTTAAAACGGACGGTTTAAACGGATGTGCCAGAGGCAGTGGTAGAGAAGAGCTGGTACTGACGTAATCAGCCGACGCAAACCTTGGCGCGCGAGGATGTCAAGCGTGGGTAAACGTCTAGGTGTATAGTCTTACGTCTTAGGTGGTTTATCTCCAAACAGCCGAAACTTGGACTAACGCAGGAGTTGTCCTTCTCTCTAGGACAGTGAGTCCACTACAAGTTATACATTTACACCCTGTGTGGGATATTTTACTTCCCTGGCGTAGACACCAGATAGAAGGGACCACCGGCTTTTAGTGTCTCTTCCGAAAGACACAGGCAAATGTCGTATAGAGTCCTGCACTGGATGTCGTGATATCTATCAGGATGAACTATAATTCCTGCGGCTGAAGCTGTTTCCTGGTCGGGTGAGTGGGAACAGCCTTGTGTATTCCGCACCGCATTCTCGGCGATGATTCCACAAGTGGATCAACACAACTCCTCTGTGAACCTGGCGGCAGTTACTTTAAAATATTATCTTGACTATACTGTAAGTGTATATCTCAACATTCCGACGCTCTACCGATAAAACAAACCGGCGTTGTCATAACCCGGTGTTGTAATCATTACAAATGTAAAGATACACCGAACCATGAATACATTACACACGTGACAAACATCTTCATTCTTTCCGTCAATATTGAAAGCCAAGCAATAATTGTGCAAGTGTCGACTTAAACAACAGACATTAGTACTCAAAGGTCATATGGCGTGTTTATAAACGTATTGACATTCCCGGGCCTTGGGAAGACCCGAAACGATCCCAAGAATAAGATAAAAAGCTCCTAAGGAACAGTCAGCTTTAAACAATATGAACTAAATGAGTTTTTTTGTCAAAATACAAATGTTCATTTCCATATTACCAAGGACACTACTTCCATGACAGACCAGTGAATACATTCCGCTGGCGAGTAGTGGTGTTTACAGATTTCAAATATTTTAAATCACTCGTAAGGATAAATATTGATTTTAAACGCCAAACCGCGTTTAAATGCACATAGCAACGTTAGTGAAAGGGTCCCCTTATGTGAGTACGGACCAAAGACCCACCCAGGCATTCGCCATACCAGCTGACAAAGTTCCAGCAAGCGCAGAACACAGCCGTCCGTAGTGCTTCCGCGACCCGAGGGCAGTGCGAAATTCATAGTGCGAACATTGCAATCTTTGAAGAGCGCTTCATTTGGAGAGCTGGTTGGTGCTTGACGTATACACGTCAAAGTCAAATATTGGACACAGCGTCAACTCTGTATATAATATTTGTATGTGTTTTGAGTTTAAAAAAAATACATTTTGAAATCCCTTGTATCAGTTGTTTAATATATTTTGAAATCCCTTTGAAAAAAGTTTAGGCAGAAAAGGGAGCTGTGTAAATTAACATATAATAATAACAGCAATCATATAACAATACTATATATATATATATATATATATATATATATATATATATATATATATATATATATATATATATATATATATATATATATTACTACGATTCACTCCTATTATTGTTGATATTGCTATTTTCACTAGTATGTGTGCATTTGCGATGGTATCGAAAAACTAACCACACTAGAATAGATTTATATTGTAACACGATAATAATGCGACCCAGTATTCCGGTGAGGTTACAACTTGTGTTCGCTATAGTATCCAGGTTATTTCAACTATGGCATTATGTCAATCAATATGTTCCTTTCCAGAACCTAATAGAAAGACGTTGAACAATAGAAATCGTATATTTGTTGTGTCCATTTCAAGTAGCTACGGTACGAAACTGGTCGCTGGCCTATTTATGAATTGCATTTAGTCCTACATTTAATTAATCGTGTGACATTGGTAACGCGCGAGTTCGAATGACTAATTTAGCGCAGCAGTAATTGGAAAATGCAAATTAATTATTGCACCTACATTAGGACCACAATGAACGCTCACATTTTTATTAATCATATTTGTAATTAATTTTGTTCGAAAATGTCAAATTACGCAAATCGATTTGTCTCAAGCGACCTGGTTTGCACGACACATTTCAGTGCGGAGTCGTCTCATTGGAACCACGAGGTAATTAGGCACGCCGACTAATTTCATCATTTCATTCTCCCACCAACAAAACAGCCGCCGATTTCCTGCTGTTTTATCATAATTATATTGAAATTAATTAATTATGCAAAAGTCAATTCATGAAACTACAATTGTAATATTGGTTCTGAGGTAAAATTAATTACGTCGCCGCAACGTGTTTCTTCATGCGCCTTTGTACGGAGGTAAGCTGGTTATGATGGCTACAGTAAGAAAGATTTCTTTATGTTCTGAAGATTAAATGCTTGTTTATTCCAGTAGAGCAAATAGAAGGCAATAAGAAGGGAATGGATACATGCATAAATACATACATACATACATACATACATACATACATACATACATACATACATAAAACATACATACATACATACATACATACAAAATACATACATACATACATACATACATACATACATACATACACATACATACATACATACATACATACATACATACATACATACATACATACATACATACATACATACATACATACATACATACATACATACATACATACATACATAAACATACATACATACATACATACATACATACATATACATACATCATACATACAAACATACATACATACATACATACATACATACATACATACATACATACATAAACATATACATACATACACACATACATACATACATACATACACACATACATACACATAATGTATATACATACATGCATACATACACGCATACACGCACATAATATATAATTATATATATACATATGTACGTAGTATGTATGTATGTATGTATGTATCCTTTTTATATATATATATATATATATATATATATATATATATATATATACATTCATACATACAAATATATATATATATATATATATATATATATATATATTTATAATAAAAATATATATATACACAACTACACATGCATATATATATATATATATATATATATATATATACATATATGCATGTGTAGTTTTATAAATTTTAAATATATATGTATTATTATATAAATATATATATATATTTATTTTTATGTATGAATGTTTATATATATATATATATTTTATTATATGATGATGCATGTAGTGTATGTATTTATGTATGTATGTATAGTAATACGTATAGTAGTAATATATAAAGTTGAAATATAGCGTTGAAAACAACTCAATGTCTCTAACTAATGAAGTCAAACATTGACAACGTGATTTGGAGATTCGGTATTGATTATTATGTCGCACTTTTTTGCTGTTATTTGCTATGTGGAACGATGTAATGTTTTTTTTATAGAAATTGTTTATGCAAATTACAATTGTTTAAACTCCTCTGTAAGTGATGTGATAATTTAACAGTTGAGTATACATATATGCAGTGTATGTGTAGAGTGTGTTTTTATATATAATATATATATATATATATATATTTATATATATATATATATATATATTATATATATATATGTGTAAACATGAATGTACGCAAGTATATAAAAGGACCGATTTAGTATGTTCACAAATATATATTTTTCCTGTGACATCAACATGGCGCTGGTGCATGGCGACAACGTTTGGTGTGAAAGTGGTGGCTCGCGCTAAGGAATGCTTACGAGTACGAACATGAACATGGACTTTGCTGTGTATCTTTGATTATGTAAGCAGTGAATATTACCAAATGACGCCTACATCTCACACACAACAAAACGCGCGCAAGTACATCGGAGAACGTAGAGAAATGCCCAAATGGTTTACCACCACTACTTGCTATTCTTGCTGTTTCCAGCACTCCGCAACGTCCCCTAAACTGTCCATACATGTATTTTATGAGTGCAGTTATCACAGGAGTCAACTAGTAGTTTTCAGAACAATATCACCAGTTACGGTGCGTGGTCACCGCCAGGATGGTTGTGTCTCCGTGGTTCACTTACGTCCAGAATTGATACAGGACCAAAGTTACCTGTGACATCGGTATCACAATGCTACGGGGTAGGTTGTTACATCAAACACAAATTGTTTGCCTTGTCTGTGTGTTGAACCCGGAGCGCCGGTGTGCCAGACGAATGTCCTAACTACTATACTATCGCGCGCCCTCGGGGTAACTGTGTTTCCACTGATGAACATCGCGGACGAATTCTAGAATTTGCTGAGTGTTAAATCTGGTGTTTTACGAACATGTGGTTAGACGCATTTCCGCGTGATGAGGCAGTGTCCAACCTGGTCTATTCAGACGGAAACCAATCCCGGGAACTGCCGGACAAGCACCGAGGTAGTAGAGTATGTTTCTTCGGATTTTGCGTAGGTAAATATTGTGGAAGCACAATTGTAAAACACTGACGATTTTTAACTACGACGATGGTTTAAACAAAATAACATGTTGAAATGTCGGATAACCATTATTAAATCCGGACGAGCTTATAAATGAAATCAACTCAAACTTACCATTTCCGTAGCTGTCGACTCAGCAGCCAGCCGGACAAATCATGTATGTAAACAAGTCTTTGAGTCGCGGCCGACACCATGTACACTAACGCCGTCTTTTGTCGACGCGACAAAGGCATCCGATACCAACAGAAGGTCCAACAATATCTTCATTCGGACAGATGGTCAATAACTGAGTACCTAATAGAAGTGGGCCTACGACATTGGACGTTATTCCTCATTTCGTTCTTGTCCTTTGGGACATTTGTTTCATACGCTCATATATGCACCGACCGCAACACGACCCGGATTAAAATAATAATTGATGCACAGCCGCGACGCCACTTCGTGCAGGAATTGTTACACAAACATAACACGAACAGGACTTTTAATACTGTACAGCGCTATCATGACATT
Organism: Ridgeia piscesae; assembly: GCA_025642075.2. Taxonomy (NCBI): domain Eukaryota; kingdom Metazoa; phylum Annelida; class Polychaeta; order Sabellida; family Siboglinidae; genus Ridgeia; species Ridgeia piscesae. Next base: position 25,644 of record JAODUO010001909.1, on the reverse strand, counting down.
ATCGAAGGATTCCACGAAGACTGTCCTGCTTTGGCGTTCTTCTGCGAATGAATGTGTTATACCACATAGCATTGAGCGCATGCGTGTGCTCATGCATGCACATACGTGTGTATGTATGCGGTTGTTGTGTGTCTGTATGAGTTTATTTGTTAATGCGGATGGATAATGGTAATTGTATAACGAACAAAATGCGTAATATTTTCCAATATCATCGTCAACAGACAACAGACAGCAGGCTCACGGAAGTAGCCCTCAGTAAGGGAACTGTCGCGTGAATCTTGCGAAAAAAACCAATACAAGTGGGAGTGAGTGAGTGAGTGAGTGAGTGAGGGAGGGAGTGAGTGAGTGAGTGCGTGGGTGAGTGAGTGAGTGAGTCAATGAGTGGGTGAATGAGTGGTTGGGTGGGAGAGTGAATGATATATTGAGTGAATGGGTAAGTGAGTAAGTGAATGAGTGAATTATGAGTGAGTGAGTGAATCAGTCAGTCAGTCAGTCAGTTAGTCAGTGTAACAGTCAGTCTGTGTGAGAGTGAGTTAGTGTGTGAGTGAGTGAGTGAGTGAATGAGACCACACACACACACACACACACACACACACACACACACACACACACACACACACACACACACACACACACACAACACACACACACACACACACACACAAAACACACACACACACACACACACACACAGACAGACAGACAGACATACATACAGCAGAGACATTCAGAGAGAGAGAGAGAGAGAGAGAGAGAGAGAGAGAGAGAGAGAGAGAGAGAGAGAGAGAGAGAGAGAGAGAGAGAGAGAGAGAGAGAGAGAGAGAGAGAGAGAGAGAGAGAGAGAGAGAGAGAGAGAGAGAGAGAGAGAGAGAGAGAGAGAGAGAGAGAGAGAGAGAGAGAGAGAGAGAGAGAGAGAGAGAGAGAGAGAGAGAGAGAGAGAGAGAGAGAGAGAGAGAGAGAGAGAGAGAGAGAGAGAGAGAGATAGAGAGAAGATAGATAGATAGATAGAAGAGAGAGAGAGAGAGAGAGAGAGAGAGAGAGAGAATAGAGAGATAGATAGATAGATAGATGAGAGAGAGAGAGAAGAGAGTGAGAGAGAGAGAGAGAGAGGAGAGAGAGAGAGAGAGAGAGAGAGAGTGAGTGTGAGAGTGAGAGAGATAGGGAGAGAGAGAGATAGGGAGAGAGGGATAAAGAGAGAGGGCGGGCGGGCGGGCGGGCGGTCGGTCGGGCGGGCGGGCGGGCGGGCGGGCGGAAGGCGGGCGGGGGGGCTGGACGGCGGGACGGCTGGAAGGCGGAAGGCGGTCAGTCGCGTTATATTTTAGTTAACTCCCGATGTCTCTAAATCGGAAGGTGTTTGATACGTTGATAGTAGTTTGGTTTTGGACTATCACATTTAATGATGACAGTTTTAGGTATCCGCAAATTTGATCTTGTTTTACACGACATGGTTTGGTCCTATCTAAACATGTAATAATAATAATAATAATTACTTCTCTGCGCCAGTATCCTCGACAATACCAAGGAATTAAGCAATCTCGTAATGTGAGTGGGTATTAACGGTATTATAATAAGTCATATTATCACATGACAATGAATATACGACATGCATCGCGACACTGTATGTGATCAGATGAAGTGAAGCTTCTTAGCTGTATCTGAAATAAATTGCATCCTTCACGGCTAGACAAATCGAGACAGGCAGGCACCCGTCAATTAGGCTTTAGCAATGGACGTAATAAACGTTTAGCGGTCGACCGAAACTAGAGAACAACGAACCCTCCCGTGCACGTGAGTTCACTAGCCCTCTTCATAATTGAAAATACTCTATGCAATTAGTACAATTATACCAAGGAATTAAGCAATCTCGTAATGTGAGTGGGTATTAACGGTATTATAATAAGTCATATTATCACATGACAATGAATATACGACACGCATCGCGTCACTGTATGTGATCAGATGAAGTGAAGCTTCTTAGCTGTATCTGAAATAAATTGCATCCTTCACGGCTAGACAAATCGAAACAGACAGGCACCCGTCAATTAGGCTTTAGCAATGGACGTAATAAACGTTTAGCGATCGACCGAAACATATGTATACTATATTGGTTGTGCCTAGTAACTGTGGACAAAGATCGTTAATAAACAATTAGTTATAGTTTAATGGCATCAAAAACATTCTATCTTAGATTCAAGACGCTGCCATATTGAGACTTATGCGCCAGTGACGTAAGCCAAATCGTTTACGTCACTAGCGCTTTGTTGAAAAAGGCAATGATTGGCGGAATCTTCCCTAATAATTGTGATAGTGAAGTAAGCAATCCGCGACGTACTGGATACATCAAATACCATTGGACAGACATAGGATTTTCGAACGAGCATGCGCCAGTGACGTAAGCGGTTTACGTCACTGGCGCATAAGTCTCAAGATGGCAGCGCCCTGATTCCAACGTGGAGTGTTTCTGGTACAACTATACTATAATTAATTGTTTATTAACGATCTTTGTGCACAATTACTATGCACAAACAATATGTTATACAGATGTAAGTAAATGGTGTGAATCTCTCACTGACTGGAGTATTCCTTTAACTGATCACCTCATTTGATCTATTGCATAACATAGTTGTTTAGTGATGCGATGAATCACCAGGAACTCTTCGTACGATGGTTACGGTGTGTCTTCAGTGGCCGGCGTGGCCTGTTGTCTGTCGCACGACTTTTCGTGGTCCTTCGCCCATTCCTTGGTGACGATATGATCCCAGCCACAACAGACTTGTGTGTCGACGTTGTACGCCCTCTCATAGCAACAACTCTGTTTGCCATAATAGTCGGCCCGTCGGTATAAGTGACCCTCGCAACAAATGTGTACGTCGTTGTTGTAGCGTTTACCGGCACAATCCGAAGCTGGATCAAAAAAGAGCATACGTGTGTGTGTGTGTGTGTGTGTGTGTGTGTGTGTGTGTGTGTGTGTGTGTGTGTGTGTGTGTGTGTGTGTGTGTGTGTGTGTGTGTGTGTGTGTGTGTGTTGGTGTTTGTTTGTTTGTTTGTTTATTTGTTTGTTTATGTGGGTGGGTGTGCGCGCACGCGCGTGTGTGCATGCGTGTGTGCGTGTGTCTTTGTACGAGTGTGTGTATGAGTGTGTCTG
>JAODUO010001909.1:0-17500 GCA_025642075.2 Ridgeia piscesae | reverse complement strand
TTCTCAACTACTAACAGTACCGCGGCACAGCCTTGAGCGACACGGCCGGCGATCTTTCTTCGGCGCATGACCGACCTTATGGAAGGCGTTGCCGGAAGATCTGCGACTGATATATTAGGTGAATGTACACATTTAATTTGATATTGATTTAAATTATATTAAGGTGTCAATGTACTACATTTTAAGTATATGTATATAAAAACAACTGTATAATGATGTATTAATTAAATAATTAATTAGTATGTGACTACAATAAAACACTATTAGTTTCAACTGACATCTTCAAATAATAAATGCTTGTGTGTTATTACGACGATAGTATCAAATTATGATGAATAAACATTAAGAGAGGGTACAATTAGCCAGATTGGGCAGAGGAGCTGGCGCCCTCCCATTAAAACCGTTGGTCCAGTGTATCTGTAGCATATGCCAGGGGAAGCGAAACGCCCAACACAGAGGCGAATGTGTGATATGTCGCGGTCTAGCGCCGTGGCGATCTCTATATCTAACCGCGTGAACCTTCCACCCTGCAAGCGATGATATTTCCTGGACTGCCCACTGTTGTCTGTGTCCCGTGTGAACGTAAACACATTCGCCGTACAATTGTTGTATTAATACGAGGTGTCGTGTTCTTTACTGTGTCCAGTGTAAAAATACACATTTGCGTCTTGTTTCTAATACGTCATGTGCGATTATTTGTACACGTGTGTGCGTGTGCGTGTGCGTGTGCGTGTGCGTGTGCGTGTGCGTGTGCGTGTGCGTGTGCGTGTGCGTGTGCGTGTGCGTGTGCGTGTGCGTGTGCGTGTGCGTGTGCGTGTGCGTGTTCGTGTTCGTGTGCGTGTGCGTGTGCGTGTGCGTGTGCGTGTGCGTGTGCGTGTGCGTGTGCGTGTGCGTGTGCGTGTGCGTGTGCGTGTGCGTGTGCGTGTGCGTGTGCGTGTGCGTGTGCGTGTGCATGTGTGTATTAACCGTATTATGATAAGTCATAGTATCACAATGACATGTATGTGATCAGATGAAGTGAAGCTTCTGAGCTGTATCTGGAAAAAAATTGCATCCTTCGCGTGTAATCATTCGTGATGGCTACATAAACCGAGACAAACAGGCACCCGTAAATTAGGCTGTACCAATGGACGAAATAAACGTTTAGCGATCGACCGAAACTGTGTGATCAACGAACCCTCACGTGCACGTGATTTCATTAGCCCTCTTCATAATTGAAAATAATCTATGCAATTAGTACAATTGTTGGAAATGCTAAGAACATATACTTTACGTAATTCCTGCGGTCAGTGCATGGCAACAATAATATTTAACAGTGTAAGCTGGCTTACCTGAATCCTTACGGCTCTTTGTGGTATTCGTTAATGCGACGCAGACGAGAAGTTAGGTTCTCGAGAAACACGTAAAAACCATCATAATTAAGTGCTTATGTTTGCATGCCGTGCTATTTATACAACAACATACCAGCCACTAAGCGGTGGTCTCAAAAGTTCTTATCGTCCACTGCAACGAATTGCGATTCCTCCGTTGCAGTTGGTTCAAACTACCAGCCACCACTGTCAAAATTTAATGACAAAATTGCCCAATCTTAAACGACATCGTAATCACAACCAATGACAACCGAATTCAAATGTTGCGACACTACCCCAACATGCTGTCCGGATATGATCAACAATGCAAAAGGTTATTGCGTCCACAGATACCTTGTTTGCCACACATAACGACAGAATTACAGTTAGCAAAGCACCTGGCCTCAACAACACTTAACTTGGCGTTGAGTCGTGAAACCACGCAAACGCGCAGTTTATACTGCATTCGCCAGATGGCGGTAAAGATCAAAACAGATCTGGTGGAGTTATCACATAATGCGCCTACATACTCGACTCGCTATGAATCCGATTGTTTGTCTTGTATTGTGTAGTGGTGCCCACGCGTCCACCCTCCGATTAGTAACGACATGCATGTTTGATGATTGTGAATTTAGAAGAATGCCCCTCAGTATCAATATATGAATTAAAATTACGTTGTAGCGGTTACATTTTCCCGGCGTTATATACGTTCCGATTGACGTTTCTGCGCATGCGCGATAAATGCAAAATCATCAGTGTGCAGCGAAACGACAAAGCATTTATGGTATAAATATTACGGGTTGTTCGCTAGGATGTATATCACCTCTCAGCAAAGTTATTTGTCGCAAATTAACACGAGGCAAACAACTTTTTAGGCATTTTTCGATAGCAAGCGCAAATCACGGGACTTGTAACGCGCTATCATCCGTGAGAGTGATTTAAATAAACGTAATAGTTTAGTGTATTGACCGACATTTTAAGCAACTCTTCGCAGTAATCATCACAGGAGAGTTATAACGAACAGCTCGTGGCATTTATACCGAAAATGCTTTGTCGTTTCGCTGTACATTGATGATTTGACATTTATCGCGCATGCGCAGAAACGTCAATCGGAACTTTATAACAATCGGACAAATGTAAGCGCGACAACGTTTACGTGAAGTGGTTAGGTGTATGTTGAAGATGAACAGGGGAACGTCTCACTAAGAGACAGAGCTCCTAAGGAAAACTCATATTTAAACAAAAGTTGTTGATAACTAATTTAATGATTTTCTCAAAACGCAAATACCCATTGTCATATTACTGAGGACACTATTTCCATGACACACCAGTGATAGACCCCCCAACGTCCCGCTTGCATTTCGTGGATTTGACAGGTTTTTAGGCATTCAAGATCAACGTTAAGGATCAGAATTGTTTTAAAGTGCAATGTCTGGCTTAAGAGTGGAACACTGCGTCATATGATTTGAAGTGTACTTTAGAGTGCATGTTTAAGTACACTTAGTGAAAGATGGACAACAATTTCACAGGATTTATGAGGAAAGTGTGTGTGTGTGTGTGTGTGTGTGTGTGTGTGCGTGTGCGTGTGCGTGTGCGTGTGCGTGTGCGTGCGCGTGCGCGTGCGCGTGCGCGTGTGCGTAAGCGTATGCGTATGTGCCTGTGTATGTGTGACAGAGAGTGTGTGGGTAGTGTGTGTGTGTATGTGTGTGTGTGTGTGTGTGTGTGTGTGTGTGTGTGTGTGTGTGTGTGTGTGTGTGTGTTCGTGTGTGTTCGTGTGTGTTCGTGTGTGTTCGTGTGTGTATGTGTGTGTGTTTTCGTAAGTGTTTGTGGGTGTACGACAGACAGACAGACAGACAGACAGACAGACAGACAGACAGACAGACAGACAGACAGACAGACAGACAGACAGACAGACAGACAGACAGACAGACAGACAGACAGACAGACAGACAGACAGACAGACAGACAGACAGACAGACAGACAGACAGACAGACAGACAGACAGACAGACAGACAGACAGACAGACAGGAAGGCAGGCAGACAGACAGACAGACAGACAGACAGACAGACAGACAGGAAGGCAGACAGACAGACAGACAGACAGACAGGAAGGCAGGCAGGCAGGCAGACAGACAGACAGACAGACAGACAGACAGACAGACAGACAGACAGACAGACAGACAGACAGACAGACAGGAAGGCAGACAGACAGACAGACAGACAGACAGGAAGGCAGACAGACAGACAGACAGACAGACAGACAGACAGACAGGAAGGCAGACAGACAGACAGACAGACAGACAGACAGACAGAGTGATAACACAGAGTAATTTTGTACGAGGCCCTCCGTCATAGCTATAAAACATGACAACAGTGTATCTGGGTGTTTTGCGCGTTTGCTTTAGTTGCTTCTTTATCTTGCATAATATTGCGTAAGCACCCAATATTCATACAAAGTGCTAAGCGTGTTAGGTCGTCTTATTTATGCATGTTCCCTTGCATGATTCTAACCGTATATATTTTTGGTAGCAGTTTAAATGCCAGCGACCATTCGCCTTGATTTGCACTGATTAGAAACAAAACTGCTATAGCTGTCGCTGTTGTTGTCCCGATCCTGAAGGAGTGAGATGAACTTTTCATGCCGTCGAGTATAATAGCAGTATCATTTGGCCGCAATGTGTGTGCACAGTTCGTCGATCCCGTCCCGTCCCGTCCCGTCCCGTCCCGTCCCGTCCCGTCCCGTCCCGTCCCGTCCCGTCCCGTCCCGTCCCGTCCCGTCCCGTCCCGTCCCGTCCCGTCCCGTCCCGTCCCGTCCCGTCCGTCCCGTCCCGTCCCGTCCCGTCCCGTCCCGTCCCGTCCCGTCCCGTCCCGTCCCGTCCCGTCCCGTCCCGTCCCGTCCCGTCCCGTCCCGTCCCGTCCCGTCCCGTCCCGTCCCGTCCCGTCCCGTCCCGCCTCGCTCCGTGAATGCAACGTCTCGTGCAATATTATCTTGACTGACGCCTTTTTCTGGGTGGAGCGTTGGAATGGTTAATAATTCAAAATAATAATATACGCTAGGTCTCGCTTAACCGACTGTTGCTCGAATTTGGCCTGAGAACTATTCAACGCCTCTACTCTATTCTGGCGTAAGGCTTCACTGGTGGCAACGTCGGCAGAGCATAAACATACCAGGCGTATTTGAGGGGTTAAAAAATGCTGCCACCTCACTGCCACCTGGAGCCTGAGTAATCAACGCTAATATGCGCCGTAAAGAGGGTTACGATGATTACCTACGTAAATAATTGGCTTTAAAAAAGAAGCATAAAGCAACGGAAATGTGGTCGAGGGCACTGTAATGGGTCTGTATTCACCAAGCGACGCAGTCAGTCAAACAATTACGACTTTTCGTTAACTTTACTAAAATAAATCTAGGCAAATAGAGAAGGTGATCTCATTGTAGAAATCGACAGACATGCTGAGGAGTTAGAAAGACAGCTGCACATTATATGAATATGTATGTAATGTGTTTTCTCCGGCAACGGAGGCTGAATAAATTAATAATAATAATAGGGGGAAATTACTCACCGAGTGTTTTTCTATCATATATGCATTTAATAATATATTAAATCATATTCAATGTATTACAAATTGATATGGGCATGACAATTTGTATAATTTTGCCTAGATGTTTATTTAGGGAATTCTCTAAAATAATAAACCTGTACTACCGTTGCACTCAACTACTAACAGTGCCGCGGAACAACCTGGCGCCCTCCCTGTAAAACCGTTTGTCCAGTATATCTGTTGTAAATGCCAGGGGAAGCGAAACGCCCAACACAGAGGTAAATGTGTGATATATCGCGGGCTCATGCCGTGGCGATCTCTATATCTAATCGAGTGAACCTTCCACCCTGCAGCCGGTGATATGTCCTGGGCTGGTGAGACACGTCTTACAGGTTGTGGATACAGGCTACACTGTTTCCTGTGTGAACGTAAACACATTCGCCGTAAAATTGTTTCATTAATACGAGGTATCGTGTCCTGTGTAAAATACATACTTGTGTCTTGTTTCTAATACGTCATGTGCGATTCGTTGTACATGTGTGTGCATTAGACTATACTATGACACACACAAATGAACGGCACATTTTATTTGCTAAACGGTTTCCAACTTAAAAATCATATTTGTAATATAAACTGCTCTACATCAGTAGACAAGAATGCCGGACAATATGAATCCCTGACATGCGGTGGCTTCAAAATGTTAGCAGTGTCGTGGACGCGTGTGTAGGTGTTGTAATCATGTCCCGGTGTTCCATCCGTGACAGTTGCGACGTTAGACGTTGACAGGTAACTAATATCGGCGAGAAGAGATGAAATGACGAATGCTGTTGCCATCACGACGCCAGCCAATCACACACTTTCCCACGCGAAAGCTAAGTAAGTTACATTTGATCACGCAACCGTTAACGATGATTGAGACGCCGCAATCCAGTTTTCGTAATGACGCCATCAGAACTGTTCTGGAAGGACGAGCATAAACGCCATTGATAGCACAGGAAGTGTACCTGACGACAACGTTGCGCCAACTGTCCTGTCCTTCTGACACGACAATTCGCCGTGGAACCACTTGGAATATCTGCTATACGTTATGTTCCTCTACTGTACGTAAGCGACCAGCAGGTAAAAAGATGGCCGATTAATTTGTATGTGAAATACACCAATTCTACAATACATCAAACGAGATCAATGCTGCGCTCTTTTTGCAATTCCTGCTGAGGTGATTCCAATGTGGATTGAAAACCATTGCGCGGACGTGGACATGTAAGGAGTACAATCACGCATACTACACACCTTTGACAAGCGACTAAGTCGTGGGGCACGACATCACGAATGGTCGGTATGTCTTTCTCTAATATAACCGATTTCAGCATTGGCAGTGCGAATGATTCTAGTGGCAATATTAGCATAGTATCGACAGAGAGGCTTCCGACAACACGTGTACTCTTCCCAAGCACGGCTGGATTTCTAATGTGCCTGCTGGGTATACCAGGCAATATGCTTGTGATGGCGGTGTACATTCAAAACATGACAACTTCAACCAGAGTGTATCTGTTTGCCTTGGCAGTTGCCGACTCCATTGCCTGCTTTGCAGGTATAGTCCTGACGAAAATTGCGACTTCTGTGTTAACGGCGACATTGCTCCTAATGTCAAGCAGATTATCCGTGTTTTTCTCCGTCTTCTTGCTTGTGTATTTGTCGATGGATCGCCTTTCGGCCGTCCTGCGTCCTCATACGTTCACCTCGAGAGCGTCACGAGCTAAGATGGCGCTGGGAGTCATTGCGATGGTTGCAGCCGTCTGCACTACCGTGGTGCATGTAGCGTACTATCTTCACTTTGGCCACTTCGCCCGAGTATTTATCTTGTGTATTTCGTTGTCGGGCATCTTCGTTATGGTCATTTGCTATGTTGCAATGGCAACAACAATGATTAGAAACATGAAATCAGCAGTTCATCCTAACATGGAATATCACCACAGGACGAAGAGCAGCAATTCGCGAAATCCAACGGATTCTGTGAGCTTTGTTGTCCCGAAAGAACATGAAAAAACGTTGGAACATCATGCTACAGTATTTGCACCTGGCAAATCCAAGACGTTCTCAAAACGGGAGAAAAACGTTTACAAAGACATGATACTTCTGTTTACTATTACGTTCATGTTCGCAGCCTGCTGGATACCATTGTGGCTGTCTTTTGTTATCGCTCACTTACCGATTAAGCTACGGGGATCGCTTATATTCAACTCGGCTGTGAACCCAATCATTTACGGCGTCATCAGTAAAATGTTCCGAGATGATGTCCGGCAATTCTGCAGCAAAATACGTTCAAAACTGACAACGTGTTCTCACCGAAATCCCTAAACTGACATCGTGCGCCCGTTGTTCGTTCCAAACCGATATTACCCTCCCATTGAATGCTACATACTAACATATTGCTCACTCTGTAAGCAGCCATCGTATTTACGTTATTTGCGTACCCCTGTAAGAAACCCAGTTCAGCTTCGTTTGTCTAGTTTTGACGTACTTGTTGTCCCTAAAGTCAATTCTAGTATTGGAACTAGGGTTTTTGTTGTGGTGTGCCTATTCTTTAACATATTGCTAAATGTCGCCGTCATTTAAAGACATACCTCTACAACCTTGCCTATCCCTCATAGCTGCCTGGCGTATGAGTCAATGTGCTGATAGAATAGAAGTTATCTAATTATTATTATTATCTAACTTGTTGTCATGTTCTCACTGAACACTTGACACTGATATATGTTATTTTCACCGAAGCTCTAAGTTGATATATTGGTATCACCGAGTTCCCGAACTTGATTTTAACGAACCATATTAACGACAAGTCATTTAATATTACTGTTATCAAATCTCTCAAATCAAGTCTACTGTGGAACGTTAAACCTTATGTTACACGTTCAATGATTACTGCATTGTTTATACAGCTATTGCTGGTTTGACAGAGGCCAGGTTTTTTATCCTATTGCAATAAGTATTATTATCCTATTGCATTATCATTCTTTTGGTTCACTGCTTACAGCCTTAATTGGCCCCGCTGTTAGCCTGGAATCGTGTGTTATATCATGTATTGCTATAGTTGCTGATTGTGTTTGTTTGTGAGATTTATCCGATTCCGAAAAAATAAAATATTTATCTACATATTTATCTATCTATTTTATATGTGACATCGAGACCCATCAGAATGTTGTAGCCAGGCATCTGAAGATACAAAAGTGTTTTGTTCATGCCTGATACTGTGCAGTATCACTAAACGCGCACTGACATCATTAGCCGTAAAGTTCCAGTATATTGGTTCATCTCTATTTACGAAGAAATCGATAACGCTCACATTAAGGCCTGTCGATCTGCTCTATATCCTATTACTTCATCTCTGTTTAAGAGAGACAAAATCAATAATGCTCACATTAATGACAGGTATGGTGCACGTACGATAGACTCGTACGAGTGACTGGGATGAAAACCATCCGATTCACGTGTACCGGTGAAATCGGAAATAAAATCGTACGTGTATCATATCGCTCTCGTACGACTGACTCTGACTAAACAACCAATGAGATGACAGCAATAAACTGAACTTCGACCTTTTTAAAAATGGCAGGTACTGATTTGGCAATCTCACTTCAAAGTTTAGTCGAGTTTTACCGTGAACAATTCGCTATGGAATGATACGAATTCACGCCTTGAAGCAATATTTAAAAAATGGAGAAATGTATCATAAACATTCAGCAGCAACGCCCGCAACGTCGTTAATGACTGGATAGTTCACATTTCAATGTCAGACCCCTGTCAGAAGTAAGTAGGGACAGCGACATCGTGAAATTGGGATCATTCGATTAACTGTTCTTTAGTTTCCTACTATTTGTATTTTAATTATTTCAATCCATAAAACAGTGCCCGTCTCAACACATGTTACCAATGTGGCAAAGAGTGAATGGCAATGCCACTGGTGATTGGTGACAGTGACTGTGAGTGGGAATCATTTTTGAATGTTTAATTAAATAAAAAATATACACTCATGACCTAAAATATGAACTAGGTAAAAATGGTTCGTACCCCTTGTACACCTGATAAGGAATAGCTTTACGTTCTATCTCTAGCTCATGACACGAAACAAAATGTAATGTGCTGTCAGTGCAGATAGGACACAGGGTTTTGACTATGGCTTCTATTGTGAGCTTTTGATTTTGCTGGTCTATTTTCGTAAGAAACACGTTCTATTTCCATAAGAGTGTATTCGCTTAACCTTAACGTAATAGGTGTGACTGATTTAGTGCATATGAAAGAACTATGAATACAAACTTCTGGACACCGTCATTGGAATGATATTTAATGGACAGTCCGTGCACGTAGGACATACGGTTTTTGACCTAAGGCGTTGACGTCTTTTATGATATTTTTGACTCTGCCAGTCTATTTTTATAAGAAAGTATTTTCTTATAGTTCCGTAAGAGTCTGTTTGCATAAATGTACCCTAGTAAGAGTCATCGAGTCAGCACATGATATGTGTATAATAAATATGAAATAATTCTGATTATATACTTATAAATACATGGGGAATGTGTGTTAATATTAAAAGAATGTGTAATGTGCATACAAGTGATTGTGTATGCCCTTTTGTTTTCAGAAAAAGGCTACAGTGATGCATGGACGAGATTATGATCCAAATGATGGATATCTGGCATTAAGACTACGTGTCATTAGTTCCAATATTTGTGTGTTGCCGCTCATTTGAAATGTATGTTGATGAAATGATATCACAAACATAAAATAATATAACATTGTTTCTGAAGCTGGGACTGTGTCTACTACTTCAGTATATCCAGTGTTCCTTTTATCTATAGTAGTATGATATTGTTCAAACCAGAATTGGGATTTCACAGTTGTACAGGACTCTTAGCTACGCAATTGCTCGTTATATATAGATTCCTTATAGTCATGGTGGAATCCACTGTGCCTAACAGTGTGGTTCAAATTGCTTGGCATTGTATTCATGGATGCCAAACAAAAGTTCATTCAAAACATCGTCACATAACTTCTTTCCATGGGTTGTTATACATCAAAAGGAAATGTTTTCTTTTATTATGGGCAACCGACCATGATACTTTATCTGATATTTTCTTATATTTAATTAAAGTAATGTGTTAACACCATATGACTAAATTATTTGTATATAATGTATCTATATGTGTTATTTATTATTAATTGAATTCATGATTCCAAAAACAGCCCAACTCGTCACTTTATTAAACTGTATTTGTCCTTCAGTGCAAGATAGATTGCTGAAAATGTATCTGGGATTATCTTCCCAATGGTAGTACGACCAATTATGTACTGATACTCAACAGATTGGTAACTGTTACCTGTAGGACACATATCATGAAATAATAACATTTGTATGAACCTACTACATTACAAGTATTGCAGTCGTTATATTATATCAGGAGGAATCCAGAGTTGACTAAGTGTTCAGTGCAGTTTTTTGACATGTATTTATATACGTTCAAAATTAGATTCATATCATGCACTATTGATTGGTTTTCAAACATGTATGTGCCTTGGATTCCTGTTGAAAAAAGTCATGATACTTTATCTTTCCTCCGTGGAGTGTTTAGTGTAAATCAATGCATTACTTGATTACTAATTGTCAGCTTCAAATCCCTATCATCATCAGCTTAGTTGTTTCTCTGAATTAGGATTTTAGTCAAGCAAAGTGTGGTGTGTTCGACACTTATTATAATCATAATATTGCTAGAATGTCAAATGCAATTCAATTAGCCAAACGTCTGTAAAGCAGCTTACAATATTATTGTTGTGTGCATGAAATATTCAAATTGTAAACAAATCCATCAATATTTAATTCTGTACTACTGATCATAGTGACCAAATTGCAACTTATTTAGCAAAAAAAGGCAACGGTTTCGTGGCGTACACCTAATAGAGTTAATATAAAGTAACAATTTCCACATATACTCAATTTTTTTACGCCAGCCGTTTACCTGAAAAATATTTTTGAACACCCAGCCATCGAAATACTATGAGCTACGCCATTGTCGACGAAGAATGACGTCAGTACGCTGAGGCTTCTCCAAAGATTAGTTATTCATAAATCCGTCTGGAGGCGCTGTGCGCAGAGAAAAATTAAAATGGCGTGTTTGTTATGGATTATCTAAATCGGATCATTTAACGGATGCAGAAGTATCTGGATATAGATTCCAGCCGCAAAGACAAAGGCACGTATTGGAAGATACACTAGAGGCGAGTGACCACGAAAAGAAAGACACACGGGAAGCTGAACGTACAAAAACAAAACTAGCAGAGACGGTGTCAACTGGTGGCGGTGCCGAACCAATTTGTTGATGCGGTGACAAGTTTGTCTGCAGTCATGAAATGGCTGCAACTCGGCAACGCACGGAGCATATTGATGAAGGTAAATATTAAGTTGTCTATTATTGTTATTGCTTAAATATTATTATCCTGAGGTCCGGACTGCGTAATGATCGTATTATTATGACAAGCGAAATATGATCGCTTAGCTTGGGCCAGCCGGGTCACCTCAGTGACCTCAGGCTTGCCGCATTCAACTATTAGACTAAGTATGTGTCACTTATTACGTTTTATGGTAATAACACATTTGTTAAGACTTGGTGGGGTTTATCATTTAACATAAATTGTATTGAATAGCTCCAATGAAATTAAATGAATCAGGTCCCACAATTGTGCAGGTGTGTCTATTGTGGAAAAAAATCCATACAAATCAATAGTCAATACCTTGCTGTTTTTTGCATCCCCCAGGTGTGGACACCCATCACATTTGTAATAATAGCATATTGATTCATATATCATGATCTAAATGCACCGCATACACAGCAATGGCAGGCAGTTACGATTATTTTATTTGAACATAAACTGCAGGGTTATCTTCTCATCATTTTGCATGTGTCTTATGGATTCATATATAAACATAGATAATGAGTTTGTTTCAAAGAACCCAGAGATATTAGTGACGAGATGAATACAGGAAATGTGTCAGAATTCATGCTTTGTGAAATTATGTTCATTCAGAATAATAATCCATGTTTGCAATGATTCATATAAAACATTTCTTAATGTTCGATTTTTTATTACAGGTGGACTGCTGTGTATTACGAAAAGTCGGATTTGAAATTCTCTGCTTCGAGAAACTGGTGCTTCGGAATGTATTGGTTGCACTGAACCATATACAGATAGATAACTGGCAACTAGATCCATCAACACACAAGTAAGTACACTGTGCATACATTTTATATAATTGTGTTGCAATAAACGTTAATGCATCAAATAAGAAGCAACAATACAACATCAAACAAAGTAGCACTATAAATAAAAAATAATAGTTATCATTACTTATAGATACAACACATGGAACCATTATAATTTTTATGTAGTGAAAATGGCAGGTATATTTGTGAACATAGTGCATAGTTCCTACTACTGCCCAAAGTATAGAATGGATCATAGAGTAAATTATAGTGCCTAGTCTTTTCACAATAATAATCTAATTGACATTTTCTCTGGTTATCCATTATGAGATGACAACCCCAATATGTGAATGCAGGGACTGGAATTGTCATTAGAGGTTTTAGACAAGATGTTTATGTTTGACAGCTTTCAGAATGGTTCAATCAAATTAATAAACATTTCTTGAGCTTACTAGCAATACCCTAATTCATTTTATTCCAAATTATAGAAATAGACCCTCAATGGTTTCTAATGCCACACAGCGATTTAAAAGTGCATATTGTCAACATTAGATGCAATATGCTATAATACTGCCACAATTTTTTTCTTAAAAAGCACCACATGTCTTTAATGATATATTTTAAGTTAAAAGGATCATTGATTAATTTACATATTATTTACAATGTCATATGTATATTTATCTGAACACGTTTATTTCAGGTTGCTCATGTTTACTGGTGGGTTCACAGCAAGTTGGGCCGGAGTGTTCATCGAGTACTGCCAGCATGCATCAGCCACCTAATCAGGACAAAGTTCCCTGTCTTCGCTTGGAGAGCAGCACGAGGGATATCACTTTGCTCTCGAAGACTTGACTAATGTACAAAACGATTGAGCCATGCAGCCCGCATATCTTCCTTACTCGGTTTTGGCACATTTGCCCCGATCAAGCAACCCCTGTTGGTACAGTGATTAGTGACAGTGTAACTTTTCCCATCACCACATGGATTATGTGGCTCATCAGCATGGGTAGACGGTTATGTCGGACTTGTGTTCTGTTGCGCAACCTCCAGTTTAATCATTGTTTCTCGAAGATGACATCTGTGTTAACAGGGATGCATGGGACAAGACGTGGCCGATAATTCCCCGCAACAGCAGATAACATCAATCGTGATTTCATTCCTACAATGAATATAGTGCTTGCATTAACTGATTAGTATTTAGACAATTTTGAAACTTTTTCTACATGATTATAAACATGTACTAATTTTTTGGTAATTTCATTTGATAATCATGTAAGAAGTCATTGTTTTAGTAACCAAACATTAGCCAAATTAGTAACCATTAGTTAAATAACAACACATTGACCAGGAATTCCACTATCACATTCCACTCCCAATTATCACTTGTTGTTCTAATCTTACTGTTTCACTTTGTATCATGTATATACAGTGACTGTATTTTTATGTATTTTTATATTATATTTTAATACATTCAGTAATAATGACGTGTTATTTATTTTATTTTATCAAAAACCGAGAAGTTATTAATTAGTAATAATTACACAAGTAGCTGTATTCATAAGTGTTTACAGCTGTGTTTTGTCCCCCCATGACACCGTTACTAGGAGTTCATTCAAATGCCATACCTGTATTATCTTAGAAATATGAAGCAATACTGCAATTACTGTGTGCTACTTTATACAGCTAGGGGCAATGTGAAGAGAACTGTACAAGCAAGGATTCAAATGCAACTTATCGCAAAAGTCCTCTTGTCGCAAAAGTCCCCTTGTAGTTACGACTGCTGTCATACCTTCATAGAAGTGCTGTCTCTTGGGGCAGGTAACTCTGATACACCTCCACTGGCCAGTATGACAGAATTTAGTGAGCTAGGGAATGGCTCCCAGAAAGTGCCGTGCTGTGATGACTGACTTCAGGCAGCGCATTGAATGCTGCTGAACTTTGCTCCAGATACATTGTCGTATCTTCTTCCTCAACAATTGCAGCGTATGCACATGCGTGTGTGTGCCACAATCACTGTTTTCTGTAACCAACAACAAAGGAATGTGAAATAATTCATTCCATCATCACCTAATTGGCATTTCCTCTGGTTATTCATATGAGATTACCAGAAATTGAGAAACACAGCCATATTGTGAGAATGCAGCAGACAATATCAATCAAGTGTATGAATTTTCACTATATAATTATCTAGAATAAAACTTATCTTTTTTTCAATTATCACTTACAGGTGACAATAGATCTTTAACCAGTGGATACCGACGTCACATCTAAAAAGCTAATAAAACATCAAAATAAACACACAACTTGTTGCAGATAAAATGAGTAGTTTAAATGAAGATTTAGTTTAAAACATGCATGCAGCAACTGTCCATGGATTTCAAACAATCATTGAATTCCACCAGCCATTAAACAGTCATAAATACTGCTACCCGAAGGTGAAACTAATTTTGAAAGTGGGGTGTCAAAGTGCATGCAGAAACTTGATAAAATTATGATAAATATAGTCAGATGTGTATCTCATAATTGGAAACTAACAGAAAAATGCAACTAACAAAACTTTGTAAAAACTTAATGTTTAAATAAATACTGACTGAATTTATAGTTTTCAGCATCATAAAATTTGCATTGTTTTTTAGCATATATCTGAACACACTGATCATAAGTTTTACTAGCTGTATTAATCAATGTCACCTTACTCTGACATAGTCTACATTTACATCGATGGAAATAAATGTCTATGTCACTATGAGCGGTTACTGAATTTACGAAGAAGTGCCAACGACAATCCAAGCCGTGGTCCCTCCGCCGATGACATATTATCACCCATGAGACGTGTCGTGCTCAAGTTCAGTTATTCAAGTTTCTTCTAAAGGCTAAATTATTAATTCTGCATTGTACTAAATTATGCGATGATATAAATTTTGCTATTGTCCTAGCTTGGTTCAAGTATATCTTAGTCTTTACACATGTGGACGTGATACCATAGAAACAGATTAGCTGTCATCGATGGACATCGCCATCGGCATCGGGCTTCGTCAACACATCGATGACCGAGCCATCATCAATCGATAGCCGGTCTACGGCGGTCAACACTACTTTTAACAGCACAAAAACGTTACGTGTGCTTGACGTCTGCAAAAAACACAATTAAATACACAGAAAAAATAGTACATCATACTAACCTTCTTGCGATCTGATCATTGATGTCTCGGCCAGCTTGATATATGCGTTGCTTCGACGGTTTAGCTTTTCGGTCCATCCATGGCTAAATATTGTCAGCCCTGCCCCGGGTTTAAGAAGACGACGGTCGGCGACGTTTTGTTGGATCTTGTTCCATCCACTGGTCATGTATGTCTACTTCACAATTACTTGTTGACCACAGATAGGTCTAAGCAGCTGCTACATGTCACGCCAACTAAACGAAGACTCGATGTTGTTGTGCCGTAGGCAAGCGTACTGACGTCGCAGGAATCTGACCGGCCTCAGCAGAGACCTAGAATGCCGCGCGCTTATTGGCCAGGCCAAGCCAAACGAATACGTCACCGGTTAAGATGGTGCTGTCTAGGCCATCATGGATTTCGTTAGATTTTTAGACTTTAAGGTCACATTCTGAGTAAACCGCTGACGTTAAAAAATTGAATATATGTGGAAATTGTTAGTTTGTAGAAACTCTATTAAGTGTATGATACGAAACCGTTGCCTTTTTTTTGCCCTTTAACTATACACCCCCATGCTTGCCTATACATGTAACAGCTGTAGTATGTAAGACACGACAAGGTCATGCAAACCTTTTATTTATCAAACACATGTATACACAAAATATCATCAGCGTACAATAGTGAACATTTCTTTATTGACAGGTAGCTTGGTAATTAGTATATTCTTACCTAAAAGAGTCTGCTGTATGACAAACTGACCAATGTCCAGGGGCTTGTTTATAGGTTTGGTTGTTACTAAGTGGAGTACCTGTATGTATAATAAATAATGATTTACGAAAAATTAATGATACAGGCCTGGTGGTATATCTGTATTTCATATAAATATTTTAATAGATTAATATGCTCAATCAAACATTTCACGTTAATTACAATGAATGTAATTAACGTGAAATAAAACATAACACCTATGTAAAACATTTGTCCTAACCGCATTTAATTTCTGTATAACATGATAACAAAAGTGTGACTACGCTATCCCTGAAGCTTAACAACGTGCACCAATATTTTGTCAATAAATAAACACGCCTTACTTGCGCAATTTGCAGATGGTTGTTGATCTCTGTAGATTACACAGGTCCAACTAATGCGTACAAAATAAACGTTAATAGCTGAAGCCAAACCAAACATTTATAGTAAAGCAACCAAAGCCTTGACACGTCAATATGACGTTCACATAATTATGTAATATACTTGTCGCTAAACCTAAAAGTGAAGAGTTACAGCAAGGCGTTCAACAAGTGATATTGCGTCTTTGTGGACGATTAACGGCGAAACAGCCTCTAGAAGATATTGAAATTGTTGTGCGTCCATCCGGGTAAAATGTCCAACTGCTGTGGAGTCCTCCACTTTAATTCCCTTCATCAGAACATGAAATGTGCCGAACTGCTGACGTCGCGCAATCGATTCCATGGGCGAACCTACCATATGTTTCGTTTCTTCAGTGTTTCCTTCTTTCTTCTTCGTCATTTGTTTGCTGCTGCGTAGCCAATGCACCAAGCAAAACTGCATGTTCTTCTTCACTGCTATTTCTGCAACTGTCAGCCATTGCCGTAAACAGCCACGTGTGCGTCTGTAATGGCCTCCGCCTTATGACGTCACTCACGCAACTCTCCGATCCGATTGTTTCGCGACGACTATGTGGGTCATGCACTCGTACGAGTGCCTCATACGTGTATCACCCGCTTTACTAATACTTGCACTGACAGCCTTTTGCTGAAACGGCACTCTGCGACAATTGAATTACGTCATTTCCGATGTTACGTAACTTCTCTTGACGCACCGCCGCGCGTAATCAATGCAGCGCGTTTTAGAAAGTTCATTCAAACTCGTGACCACAACACTGTCTTGCCATTGTAAATCAACATATTGCCACATATACAACGTGATGAACAGAGAGGCACTGTGTTTGAGATAGTGCATCTGCTAAATGTGGTGTTTACGTAAGACTATTGTAACATGATACAAGCTACAAAGAGTTCAAAGATAAATGTAAAACATGTTTTGCCACGTTATATACAGTACTTCAACAAACTGTGTTGTTGGCAGCTCGTAGTTATACCATGTTTGTATCTTATTGTAGATTTTATGTTTTAACTTAATTTATATTTGTTGTCTGTTACATCATATATCTTACTA
>JAODUO010001908.1:45000-55315 GCA_025642075.2 Ridgeia piscesae | reverse complement strand
CGATACATTGACGCAAATCGGACACGTGACTTTAAGGCCGTTCTGCGTGGAGTGGTCAGACCAGGAGCAACGGGAAAGAGGCGCATCATGGACGCCTCTATGAAGCCGATGATTTCAGTAAAATTATCCACTTTGGAATTATTTTACTAATAAACTACTGATGTTAAAAATTTGATTACCGTTCAGAATGGTTGCTTTGTATTAGCTCTTTCACGTGCATAGCACTTAATATTTCCCTTTTGGTTCCCTTTAACATCGAAGGTTAAATGTCAATGACTTGGAAATGACAAAGTAAAATTTACTTTGTCATTTCCAAGTCGTTGACATTTAATGTGAAAAATATCGTTATCAGCAGGGTCAATGTTTTCTGCACACAGGCTAGCCAATTTTAAAGCAGAACAAACGCAAATGATTTATGTTATGAAAATGCGACCACGTGCAACTATAGTCAAACATTAACGTTAGTGATTTAGCCAGGATGTGGTCGTAAAGTGCAGGTCCCAGTGAAACCCAGAATGTCCTGGAGACTGACATTTTGCTCGTGACTCGACTGAATATGCGGTAATCGAGCAACACGCGAAGTTTCCGGTTTTAATGGGCCACATTTGAGTCGTTGTCAACACTTGGATCATGTTCGGTAAACAATTTAATAGGCTGGTTTGCAATAAAATGTGATGTTGCCTTGGGGATATGGCAAACACTGATCACCTCACCTCACCTCACCTCACCTCACCTCACCTCACCTCACCTCACCTCACCTCACCTCACCTCACCGTCACGTCACGTCACGTCACGTCACGTCACGTCACGTCACGTCACGTCACGTCACATCACATCACATCACATCACATCACATCACATCACATCACAGACATAAACAGATGACGTACAACGCATACATTGATGACGCACCTGCCAGGCGTTGATGATGCCGTCGTCGTCGTCCCCGACACAGATGTTGCGAGGTTGGATCCAGCCGATGATGTCATTATCCCACTTCTGTGTGCACACGTCATTCGTCACGCACGGGATGTTGAGTTCCATCACGTGCCGGCTGTATCCCTCCGCCTCGCCGTCTGTAGGGCAGCAGCAGGGAGGCAGCGGGAACGATAATTATTATTATAATCACTTATCTTTGGTGATGTAGATAGAGTGAGGGGGTAAGTGAGTGAGTGAGTGAGTGAGTGAATGGGTGAGAGAGTGAGTGAGTGAGTGAGAGAGAGAGTGAGTGGGTGAGAGAGTGAGTGAGAGAGAGTGAGTGAATGGGTGAGAGAGTGAGTGAGAGAGTGAGTGAGAGAGTGAATGGGTGAGTGAGTGAGTGTGTGTGAGTTGAGTGAGTAAGTGGGTGGGTGGGTGGGTGAGTGAATGGGTAGAGAGTGAGTGTGTGAGTGAGTGGGTGAATGTGAGAGTGAGTGAGTGAGATGAGTGAGTTAGTGAGTGAATGGGTGAGAGAGTGAGTGAGTGTGTGAATGAGAGAGTGAGTGAGTGAATGGGTGAGTGAGTGTGTGAGTGACTTGAATGAGTGGGTGGGTGAGTGAGTTAGTTAGTTAGTATGTGAGTGAGAGAGTTGGAATGGAATACATAACATATATACACACACACAATATATATATATATATATATATATATATATATATATATATATATATAATAGTGAGTGAACGAGTGAGTGAGTGTATGAGTGGGTGAATGGGTGAATGGGTGAATGGGTGGGTGGATGGGTGAGTGCTTGCTTGCTTGCTTGGGTGCGTGGGTAGGTTGGTTGGTGAGTTAATGCGTGCGTGCGTGCGAGGGAGAGTGTGTGACTGAGTGAGTACGTGAGTGAGTGAGAGAGAAGGGAAGAATAATATTATATATATAATATATATATATATATATATATATATATATAAAGAAGAAGACGAGACCGCCAATGGTTTGTCACATCTTTAATTAGGAAGGCTTACGCAGCCGTTCCCAGCCAGTAATAAAGCAGTCGGGGTTTCCGGCGAAGTCCATCACACCGGTCGGTAGCGCCACCGGCTTGATGTATGTGTTGTTAATATTCGCTGGCGTTGCTAGCTTGATGAGAGCGTGTGTGTGTGTGTGTGTGTGTGTGTGTGTGTGTGTGTGTGTGTGTGTGTGTGTGTGTGTGTGTGTGTGTGTGTGTGTGTGTGTGTGTGTGTGTGTGTGTGTGTGTGTGTGTGTGTGTGTGTGTGTTGTGTGTATATGTGTGTGTGTATGGTATGTGTGTGTGTATGTGTGTGTGTATGTGTGTGTATGCGCGTGTGTGCATATGCATACAGATACACACCGCATGCACACGGACATGCACACACACACACTCGTCAAAATATAACATACACCATACATACATGTAGTTTGAATGTGTGTTTGTTTTACGTATCCTGTATATGAACGTTTTTATTACATTATCAGGCAGTTATTACATTAACAGGCGATTATTACATTATCGGTTGTAACAGACGATCTCTTTTTCTAAGTATTGATGCGCAATAGAAGTTATTGTAATATGATCACTTTGCGGTGTTCGCTTCTAAACGTTATACCGCCATCTTTGAGATACGACTAGAACAACGCGGTACAAGGGAATGACGTAATAATTCGATGCGTCGCAAGGGTCCCGCGCGTAACCAGACGCGCCCGCACCGGTTAAGTTGACGAACGCCCTGGACGGACGCGTTCTTCTTATAGACCCTACTTGTGTGAGTTGGTGAAGGAGCGTGGTGTGTGCCTGCGTGTGCGTGCGCGTGTATGCGTATAGGTATGCATGTGTCTGTGCGTGCGTGTATCAATATGTATACGTGCGTGTGTAATGTTATATGTGTATCCGTGTGTGTGCGTGCGTATGTACGTGCATGCGTGCGTGTGTGAGAGCCAGTGGGCGAATGAGATCATGCAGGTTACGTGGAGGAATGATTGATCTATATCGATATCCTGGTAGTTTGCTAATCAACGCTACAGCGTTTGCTACGAACCACGATGGCCGCACGGTCACGGTCACGAGTCGTAGTCATCGTTCATAACATATTATAGACATACGAGACTTATGTGTGCCCCCGGAGACTTTAACATTTCAAGCTGGCCTGACATCTTCGTCTACGACGTAACCGGTACGTGAGCCTTCATAGCCGGGTAAATCCTCCGGGTCCCGACTCTTAATAAAAACCACGCACGCTCGCTCGCTCGCGTGCGAGGTTAGGGGTGTCTGTTTCTGCGGTTTTTCTGTTTCTACCACGCCACTCTGGTGGCCTGTAAGTGATCCCAGTGATCTAACGTGCAGTACTTGTGGTCGCATAGCAGCTGCAGAGAAAGACTGCACGTTTGGTTCGTGCTGGGCATCCTTTCTACCACCGCTAGGAGCGATTAACTATTGCTATTTATATGATTATAGGAAGTGTTAATTTCCAGTACACATGGTTCCTTGACAGCTCCCCAAGGTATCTGTACTTATTGGCATAGACGTGGTTCTATGGCGAAGGCGTATTTTTCTCCATGGAAATAACTTAATACATCATTCCAGTGGAAACTGCCACATTCTTTTGAAAACACAATTTTTATTTAAGATGTCCAGTAGTGTTCTGCACTATTGGAACTTTATTTTTGTCATGTAGAACGTACGCACCCTGTTGAATGAAGACTGTACTGGCTGTCCTTATGTAGATGCCAGTTCACCGACTATAACATAGTATAGAAAACCAAACACATCATTTGTTTATAATTTTGGTGGCATGGTCTAACGATATAGTGATCCAAGTTAATTTATTAGTGAAACATTGGCACTGGAATCGGGATGGCTTGTGGTGGTTGAGACCCCTTAATAGAGTTTGATAGGGGTTAGAGATAGATCTAAAACGTCCAGGTCATCGTCAATTTCTACTGGACTATATCCTGTATTTTGCATAAATGTTAACTCACCCCCCCCCACACACAGTGTCACATATTCAAACACGACTTACTTCAGAAGTTCAACAGACGCTCATGTAAAAAAATTCTGATCTGAAGTTCATGTATGAATAATTTTAGAAGTTCAACAAAAACATGCTCAGCTGTCTTCTTTAATTTTATAATGCATACAAACCAGCTGTACAAAACAAGCATGTTTCACAAATTGTTCAAAATAGCGTGAATAGTTCTCAGGTGCCTACAGGTTATGCTGCAAGTAGTTCACAGAAAATCATATTATATAAATGCTGTCACCCCATCCTAAAGCAGTGTACCACAGGAATTGTAACTGCAAACAGTATATGGCCTTGTCGTAAACTGAAACAATAAACAATACAATTTGAATGCTACAACACAATTATTCACACAATGAGATACACTGAACATCACATCTTAACCAATCAGCTTATATTTTGTTATCGTCTCCTAACCATTTGGCACGTGTGTGTCTTGTTTCCAGAAAACAAAGTAGGGTTAACTGCACATTTCTGATAAAAGACAAACAAGTGGAACTAGGTCTCATTAAGTTTCACGAAAAAGCCCAGCATGAACAATGACCACAAGAATCAACTCACAACATTCTTAGTTTGAAGGCTCTTTGTTAGGCTGTATTTATACAAGATGTTTTGCGCTACTACAAACAAAGAATACATTGTGCTGCTACATAGATATTATGATGTGTGCATCTTAGCTAACAGACAGTGGAATGTGCATGTTAATGTATGGTATGCTTACCTACCTATCTATGTCACTTGCTACTGTTGTACCCATTTATGAGAAACAGGCGTTTTATTGGTCTTTTATTTTATGTCACTGTGACGTACATAACATTTAGACCACACCTTTATCTACTGAACCTGTATCGAAGCTTAACTTCCATATATACATATATAAATGTACATTTCACTGAGCTGTCACAAAAATGGCATTGTTAACAATTTGTCAAGACTAAGAATTTCCTGATTACTTTACCACCAGCAATTTGGAAGAAAGTGTGACAAAACCACGTGAGCTAACATTGTGAAATCAAATGAACAATGTCTGATTATTTCAGTCCTATGACAGCACAGCCATAGCACTGCACCATTACACTGCACCATGGCAAGACAGTAACCTAGGGCATTTCACAATGACCCTCTACATGTCAATGGACTGTACTCTTGGGTATTTACATTGAACAAAGTTTAGATCTGTACAAAACGGCGTGTTCATCTTTGCACATTTAGTAACAATAATATTGCGAATGCTATGAAAATATACCGCCTTATTTGCAGACACCAACAACAACAGTTCGACAAACGTGAGCACATATGTGACACGTGTTTTCATTCAGTCTAAATACAAATGGCTGTGGCAGAAATGTTGTCATAGCCGGTTGCTATTGGCAACCAACCAACCAATCCGGCTTGAACTACCAGAGGTTGTTCTCTTTCTTTAACCTCTGCTGTTTCCAAGCAGGCAGCTGAATAAACTGTGCATAGCTCATCTTAAACAACGCCTCGAAGTCGTCGTCGCTGAGATGTTTCTGAAAGTTTCAACAAGCACACATTCAGCAATCAGTTCAACCACTCATGCCAGGACTGGCTATAAAGTAAATAGTCCAAACAGTTAGCTTAAAACAAGACAGTACGAAGATGAGTATTCAAGAACACAGCATCAAGGGAAAAGGTCAAGAATATAGAATGAAGGAGGACAGTTCAAGAATGTAGCATAAAAGCTGATGGCTCACAAACATGGAGCACTGCTGAAGAACATAACGTGAAAGAGATCAGCTGAAGAGAACACTGGAGTGACATGTTCATGAAGTTAACTTGAAGAACAGCTAAAAGTGACATCATACAATTAACAGAGTCATACTGACAAACTACTGGCCAAAGCACAATGTGCCACAGGTTATGTAACAAGAAGTCAATACACCAGCTGATTACTGTCACGTGACACAAAACAGCTGGAAGAGCAAGTGAACCCACCTCTTTGCGGTCTTTGTCCACCCCGTCAGGTAAGTCATCTTTCTGTTGCAACACATCCAGAGAAAACTTCCCCACATCGCTGAACGACAAATCACCATTTGCCGTGCTCTTCTGCAAACACAATAAATACCAGCACATTCAAACCATGCTAACTCACACAGATGTCTAATGCAGTAATCAAAAAGACGGTTCAAGGTAGAGGAATATTTAAGTATGTAACGGGAAAAAATTGACTCATCCATCTTATATTGGTTAATTTTCTTGACTAATTCCTCAATTTAATAAACCACTGTTGCATGCGTTTCATCAAAAACCACAATACCTTATATGATAACACTCTTCTGCATTTTGTCATGTAGCTGATGGCATTTTAATAAATTTGGCGCATGTGTTGAATGTGTATCTGTTAATGTCTGCTTTGGATTTGCATTTCTGTGACATAAGTTGGCGCATGTGCATTCATCTTTAACAAGTTACACTGCTTTACGAAAAATAACAGTCAAACAATCATACAATTGTTTCTACAGGAAACGAAAAGACTATAGAAACAGACAAACAAAACTTACAGATCGGACTTGTTCCAAGTTCACGTTTTTCTCGCCCAACTCTTTCTTCAGCTGCTCGTAGGATTTTCCACCCTGAAATGCACGTACAACATCAGGATGTAAATGGAGGTAATAAGCTTCATGGTGTCTCCAAGTAAATGACTGTTGTGTTTAGACATCTCACAAGCATGGCAGGTGTTATAAGTAACGTTTACATTGTACAGTCCTGCCAGGTCACAGCTGTATCACTGTTGAACACCTTACTAGTTTGCACTGACAACTAAATGCATAATATCATTACTACTGTTGAAATACATTACAAGATGATTTAAAAACCAAATCTAACGTTTTATTTTATGTAAAATGGCTGCAAATCGACTCATGAGTCGGGTGTAACTTACGCTCCACAGTTCTCTGTCCCAGGCGCCAAAGTAGCCGACGAAATCTGGTGGTTCGTAGCCCTGTTTCACGATGAATATAGGTGTGTCTGTGTCTCGGCCGGACGGGTCAGTCTCCAGGTACTCCTGGGGACACCAACAACTCAGTGTTACTTCAGTCTTAATGCAAAGTAATAGTAAAGATAATGACTTATCCGAGGGAGAACAATAATAAAGTGTAGTGTGGTATCCAGTCCTCAGGACTTCACTCCCTGGCAGACCTGTTCAACTGAGCATTGTCTCGACTTCTCTGGGGGCATCCAGCCACACCACACTACTGCATGAAGACTATTCACACACAACCGTCCACCACTGACAGGTACTTCATCACACAGCTGAGTGAATTGGAGCATCATAGAGTGAACAGATTTGTTGAAGGTTCATTACCGAAGCACACAGAGTTAGCCATTATGCCATTACAGAAATGTGCAGATAGTGATATCATGTTGTGAAGTCACTCACGATGGCTGCGTCCATGGCCATGGTCTTCTCCTCCGGTCTCGCGTCTTCCCCGATCCAAAGGAAAATGTTGTCATAAGCATCGAGAATGAAGACGTCATCAGTGACAATATCCTCCTGAAACGGCAATGATGTGACAGAAATGAATGGCAGAATATAGCAACAAAAGACACACACCTTCTATTAAAACTGTTGATCAAATAGAAACTGCAACAGGACTGTGTGGTGACAACAGGACTGTGTGGTGACACCAGGACTGTGTGGTGACAACAGGACTGTGTGGTGACAACAGGACTGTATGATGACAACAGGACTGTATGATGACAACAGGACTGTATGGTGACAACAGGACTGTATGGTGACAACAGGACTGTGTGGTGACAACAGGACTGTGTGGTGACAACAGGACTGTATGATGACAACAGGACTGTATGATGACAACAGGACTGTATGATGACAACAGGACTGTATGATGACAACAGGACTGTATGATGACAACAAGACTGTATGGTGACAACAGGACTGTATGATGACAACAGGACTGTATGGTGACAACAGGACTGTGTGGTGACAACAGGACTGTATGGTGACAACAGGACTGTATGATGACAACAGGACTGTATGATGACAACAGGACTGTATGATGACAACAGGAATGTATGGTGACAACAGGACTGTATGGTGACAACAAGACTGTATGATGACAACAAGACTGTATGATGACAACATGACTGTATGATGACAACAGGACTGTATGATGACAACAGGACTGTATGGTGACAACAGGACTGTGTGGTGACAACAGGACTGTATGGTGACAACAGGACTGTATGATGACAACAGGACTGTATGATGACAACAGGACTGTGTGGTGACAACAGACTGTGTGGTGACAACAGGACTGTGTGGTGACAACAGGACTGTATGGTGACAACAGGACTGTATGATGACAACAGGACTGTATGATGACAACAGGACTGTATGATGACAACAGGACTGTATGGTGACAACAGGACTGTATGATGACAACAAGGACTGTATGGTGACAACAGGACTGTATGATGACAACAGGACTGTATGATGACAACAGAACTGTATGATGACAACAGGACTGTATGGTGACAACAGGACTGTATGGTGACAACAGGACTGTATGATGACAACAGAACTGTATGGTGACAACAGAACTGTATAATGACAACAAGACTGTATGATGACAACAGAACTGTATGATGACAACAGGACTGTATGATGACAACAGAACTGTATGATGACAACAGGACTGTATGGTGACAACAGGACTGTATTTTGTCAAGAGCCTTAAATCTGATTTTGCAATTAAAATCTCTTTAAATCTTAACAGTGACCTTGAATACCTGAAAACTGCCAACTCCATAATTCGTCATCAAGACATCATCTGTGGTGTGTCGTGGAAATAGTGTCCTTAACGGATATCTGATTTTTTACATACTCAATAAATTTAACAAAAGATTTTGTTTTGTATCTTAACAAAACAGTTCCCAGGTGTATTATGTTTACAATTTACATATTAAATGGCCCACCATTCCAAGTTCCCTTTTCTGTTCTATCAAATCCCTCCTACAACTGCAGCACAAGAATCTGGTCAGCTTTGTTTAAGGTGTGTCCTGTTACATCATCATGACACCGATTGGTTACACTCACCTGAGAAAACTCCACAATCTCATTGACTGTGAAAGCACCGGACGCATTCGAACACTGGAACAGTCTTGGTGGTCGAGCTTCATTGCTGACCTGGGACCAAGTAGAACAAATATGTTAGAGTAATGCCTTCATTATGTCATATAAAATAAAACTGTGTCAGAGACCAATGCTATTTTATATAATTATAATGATTTAACTAAACTACACACTGTCTCCTTTGATATTTCTCACACAAAAACATATTTTCATACAGCTGTAATTGTAATTGCTTCAAGACAGTGACCTATAACTTAAAATATATGATACTGTTAAGATACCTGAAATGCATACATTTGCTTACATACTTCCACACTTCTGGCAACAACAACATATTCCTCAATTAGTTTATTTTCTCAAGTGCTGTTCCTATGCTCAATAATATATATGAAATATGTCAATATGTCATTTTGATTCTTGTATGCCGGGAATTGACAACTATCCAAGAGGTCTCACCTGCAGCCTTGGGGAGCTGGAATAGGGTTTCTGGCCCCCAATAGCATCCCAGAAGTCATCCTTCTCCTGTCCCTCAGACACAAGTGTGTAGCCCCTGAAAGTCATCAGATTAACCAGGTGTAAGCAATGTAATAACGTTTTGCCATTTTTAATCACTCTGCAGCAAATATGATTTTAGAAGTGGGAGTTATTGTATGCATATAATATTATTATTGAACTGCTTCCGTTTGTGTCATGTGCACCCAATACACATGTAGCGATTGCCATGTTGTATATAATTAATTTGAAATGATGTAAAATAAAACTGCTAGAAATTATCAACAAAACCGAAGCATGTGGTTTTACTTCTGTTTCCCCTTTCAAATTTCTCACCCATGTTTTGTATGTTTCATTCATTTATACACGTGCACTGAACGGTTTGTTTCAATAAAAACTATTGACTTTGCTGTTAGTTTTAAAGTAATTCTGTAATACATCCGACTTACCTTGAAGCCTTCTGCGCCAGCTGTTTGGCCATCTCTCGTTCATCACCGGTTGAGCCCTGTAGAGACACACAAGCCTCAAATTTACTATTTAGCCACCTATATTACAATGTTTCTGTCTGTTTACACCCACAAAAATACCCATCAGTTTTGCATGTTTCAGGCTGAAATGTTATGTGTGATGTAGTGACCCTGCCTGGGAAGGTTTGTATACTGATTTTTTTCAAAAATCACAAAGAGTGGCTGGTAGTAGGATTTGAACCATTGTCCCTTTGACTAATGGTCTGAGGCCCTACCAATTG